>SRLM01002888.1:0-154893 GCA_015708895.1 Populus ilicifolia
TATAAAACCATGATAAAAATGCACTTTTGAGTACTAATCAAAGGGCATGCGTAATTTCCTAAAATAAGTTGACTCTTGTCAAGGTGGTGAGCTTGGTAATGACATTGTAATACTCAGAGTATGGAAACAGTTATGGATCAACCTTTAATGGGCTGCCCCCTTGGTTAAAGGTGGAAAGCTATCTAAACTCTTGAGACAGAGAGTGGGAGACTCATAAAGAAGCAAGGCGTGTTTCCTAAGATGGAACAAATGGCAAACGTACTCCTAGATGAGTAGACTCTTGGAAGAGTGGTGAGCTTATGATCATATTGAGATACTCAGATAATAACTGTCGCACTTGGGAATAGAAATTTTCGTTTGATGGGGTGTTGTAAGCCTTGGTGTGAGGCTTGATAAATCATTCCAGACTGAGTATGGTTGATATGCTCGAAGGGGAATGTTATGCCCTAAAGACAAGTGTTAATACTCTTTAGATGTGATAAGGAAGACCATCTGTTTGTAGTGATCCTCAGGTGTGAGCAAGGGTGTGCTCAGGTTACTCTAGTGATTGAAAAGTTTGGCGAGTACTTGTAACTTGGCCATAGAAGCTCTTGAAATGGTAAAAGCTTGGAAGAGCCGCAGGATGTAAGCTTGTGCTGAAGAAGCAAAAGGACAACTACCCATATAAATGTTAAAGGAGATGACTGTTGGGATATTGTCATTAATGGGCAACTTCTTTACAGCCTACCCTAAGGAGTAAGGTTGCCATTATCAAAAGTCTACGATGGTATGGGTGTAGCTAAGTTGCACCAACCATTAATAAAATAGTGCAACTCATGTGTTGTCACCATTAGTGCCACAAATCATGTTATGAGTAATGGATTTTGTTTTACCACTGATGCCTATAAATAGAGCCATTATTTGAGAGCAAAATAAGAGAGCGAGAGAGTGGTGAGTTTGTGTAAGAGAATAAGAGAGAGAAAAGGTTGTCAAGGGCAGTAGTGAGTTGGGAGTTGAGTTAAAGTGGGTGTAATCCTCCTTGGGAGTTGAGTTAAAGTGGGTGTAATCCTCCTCCTCCTCTATGTATTTATTTTGTATTATTTCTCTATCTCCAATAATATCGACTCTCCCGTGGATGTAGGTCATTTACTGGACCACGTTAAATATTATATCAGTGTGATTGGCCTCCTACGAGCAAATATCAGCACACGTTGGTCCCTTCCTTGTTGCCTCTGCTCATTTTTTTATGAAGAGAAAAGGCTGGAATTAATGTAGTTTAGAATGATTTATAGGACTTGATTATAAAGATTTGATTGATGATTTGGGTTGTAATTTTGGGATCATGGAACTGGAATTAAGAGGTTGGTATCTGGACTTAATTGATCCAAAATTCAAAATTTGAAATTAATTGCAAGATTTTAGGGTTTAATTGCTTAATTAATTTGAACAAAAATAAATCAATTAAAAATTGAATTGAAATGTAATTAATTAGATTGAATTAATTGGAATGAAGTAAATGAGCCTGAAATGAAATTAAACATAGAATTAATTGATACTTAATATTTTATCATTTTCAATGTAGTCATTTGCTTCCCAAAATTCCTAAATTATATTTTTATTTTTATTTTTGATTGTGTGTCTAATTGAATCAATTTATTTTTCTATATTTAATTATATATTGCAAATTTATTTTTGGTTCATCCAATCTTTATTTCTTAACCTAATTTTACTACCAATTTCAAATTAGCTTTTTAATTAAGCCCCGTTTTAATTTCTAACTTGACTATGTATTTCAAAATAATCTTTTAACTTTAAACTTCTTCCAGTTTTAGCCAAATTAAATCAAAATAACTTCATTTCTTAATCTCCTCTTTAATTTAACCTTTAATTGTGACCCAAAAATTTCCAAACTTAATTTTTGCTCATGTAGTCATTTACTGGTTCAATTTCAACTACAAAACCAATATAAAAAATAATTTAAATTAACTAAAATTACTAAAAAGACATTTTTTAAGGATTTTTCTAATATTGTATATATGCAAAAATAGGGATAAAAGATTGGGTTACAAGAGTTGCCTCCTTTTTATAATACGTACGGTTCATAGTCTTATGTGAGGCTATATATATATAATGAAAGGGATATGACATTCTTTAGTTCAATAAATGGATATAACACTTTTATAAATTACATATAGGTGGTCTCATTCTTGTGGTTTTTATGGGTGATCTCCTCAAGATGGTCTCATTTTTATAGGTGACTTATCCAAGATTTGAAATGTTTTGGAAATTTAATCATTTAGAGAGATGACCTTCCTCATCATTTAGAAATAACTTAATAACCTTCCTCATCATTTAGAAATAACTTACTTAGATATAAGATCTAGCTTAAGGTATCATAATTGCATGGTTGAGTATAATTGCATGGTTGAGTCTAAAACTTTCTGATGGAAGGGTTAGACTTTTTTTCCTTAATTGCAAAGTTGAATTTGATGCTTTTTGATGACATGATTGAAAAATCAACATTCTTAAAGATAAGGTTGTATTTTCCTTTTTCTAATAGTACGATTGGATTTTCTTATTGCATGATTAAAACTAGAAATTCTTAATGACATGGTGGAATTTTCCTTTTTTTTAATGGTAAGGTAGGATCTTCTTGATTATAGGAGTCAAAATAAAAATTCTTAACAACAGGGTTGAATTTTGCTTTTGTAATAGTAGATTTGAATTTTTCTTTTACAATAGTAGGCTTGGATTTCCTCGTGACAATGTTGAATTTTTGTTTACTAATAAAGGGTTGAATTTCTTGATTGTAGGGCTACAACTTGAAATTCCTAATAATAAGATTAAAATTTCCTTGTCTAATGATAAGGTTGGATTTTCTTGATGGGAGGGTTGAATGACAATTCTTGATGACAAGGTTTAACTTCTTCTTTTTTAATGGTAGTGTTGAATTTTCCTTTTCTAATGGTAGGGTTGAATTTTTTTAATTGCAAGGTTAATACTTGAAAATTCCTGATCACAGAGCTAAAATCTTATTTCTTAATGGTAGAGTTGTACTTTTTTTATTGTAGGGTTGAATGAAAATTCCTGATGGCAATGCTAAGTTTTCCTTTCATAATGATAGGGTTAAATTCCTTGATTGTAGGGTTAAAACTTGGAATTCCTGATGTTAGAGTTAAAATTTCCTTTTCTAATTGTAAAGTTGAATTTCCTGATTATAAGGTACTTGACCAATTTTTATGATCGGCTTGTTTTAACTTGCAAGTGTACGAGTGTGCGATGTAGCAATTAATTTGGTAAGATTGATGTCATATCCATAAAAAGCTAAATCTGGAAATTAAGCTATGTAACAAAAAAAACATCAAGAGAAATTAAATTAATAATAACTTGGTTGAAAATAATTGATGGATTTGTTTCAAATATGAAAACATGTAAATAGATTTTAAATGACAAGAAAACATAAGCCTTGGTCGAAATCAATTTTAATATTGATGTATTGGTGATTCCTTCAAGATATATAAGATAACTAAACCTAATATCAATAATGGTGATATTAAATCGGAAGATATTACAATGAAGTTAAAAAAGATGAAGATTGATTATTGCTTAAGAATGAACAAGTACTTTCATATCAAGTAAGACATTGAATCAAGCAATCTCTATTCCAAAACTAAAGTTTGTGCATAAAAATTCAAGATTATAACATTACCTAAATGATTTCTAAAATTTCTTTGTAATTACAAACATTCATTAAAAAAATAAGAAAATAAATATTAAGATTCATTTATATCTTAAAGAACTCACATCAACCACTATCATCCTTGATTTGGATTTAAGAAATAGATTAGTCAACCATGATTATATATAAGAACACTTTAATAAATATGAAATAACTTGAATCAAACTAAAATAATAAGTTTTACAAACTAAAGAGCTGAAATCTACAAAGAAGAACACAATATAATTTCAGTAAAAATTCAGACACAAATATGATACAAACTTTTGATAGCAATTTAGACCCTCATACAAGCCTTTTTTGGAGATGTCTATTAGAGACATATTTATATGAAATTCTTTCATCTTTCCAAATCATTATGGAATAGCTCATTTGGACACCTGACTCAAAAGTTATTGGCAAAACACCAAAAGATATTCTAAAAAATCAAATCAGGCCAGCTTGGAAACCACTTTGATGCACGTTTTTCTTCCTCCTTTATGAACTTATTCTTTCTTTTTTTGACCCAAAATAATGTAACAATGTCCCTTCCATCTTTCCATCCATGTGCTTGCCTTCTTGCATTATGAATTACACCAAAATAAATCAATTGTTATTCATTATATGGACATGTAAAATCATGGATTGTGTTTAGATTGTTTTAAAGGCTGATTTAAAGTTGAATTTAAGCATTATATAAGGATACAAATGTATCTATTATTTGGGCTAAGATTGATATTGAAACCTTAAATATTTGATGGTTGAAGTTTGCACACAATATAAGACAAGTTTGAGCTTGAAATAGATCATACAATAATCTTTCTAAGATTAGAATAGAATTGATTTTTTGGGGGAAATTTAGAACACTTATTTGAACCAAAATTTGCTTCAAACTTCAACTAAATTTCTCTTTATTTCTTTGTTCTGAATTTAGATATTAAATTTTTTGACATAATCTGTTTAAGCTCCAAAAACCTAACGAAACATTAAAAGAAACTTCATTACTAAAACGCATATCAATTATTATAAAAACTCAAATAAAAACAACAAATACATATGTAAAATAAGAGATTTAATAATACTTTTGATGCACAATCACACCCCTCAACTTAGATTTTGTTGGTTCTCAAGCAAAACAAAACATAAAACCTTTGAAATAAAAGAAATAATAATAATCATAATTAGGCTCGACTCATCACACTTGAAGGACCTATCATGCAAACATTAGTATCTTCAACATAATGTATAAACAATAGCAAATATAAATAAATAAACATACTTAAATTCTCTAAATCAAATATTTATATAAAATTCTAAATTCAATCGTATTTATCATGCAACCAATATAATTAATTCACGCGAAAACACTTGTAATCTTCCATTCTCATTACCACAAACAAGTAGCAAACTAGAAAAATATCTATATTTTTTCTTTTTTCTTTTCGAAGATAAGCAAACTAGAAAAATATCTATATTTTTTTCTCTTTTTTTTTAAGATATTATTTATTCTTTGTTTTTAAGTGGTCACTTTTCTTTTGACACGAATACAAACATTTATGATGAATGCACCCAATTACTCATAAAGTCACAAACTTAAAATGCTTTTACATACTCATATTTCAAGCTGCCGTTTGACGTAAAGATAAATATTTGTGATGAATATCCCTAGTTACCAAGCAACTCAAAACATTGAAGTCGATAGAACTTTATACACATTTATTTATTTATTTGTCAAATAATTATTACTTGATTTACTTAAACCTTATTTACGACTAGATCAAAAGGGATGATCACAAGTAAAGCATCACACCTATCTTTTATGCATAATCACACAACTCACATAACTTTTATAAGGAAAGATGTACTTCAATAATCTTAAAGAGAACTAAAAGTATGCTATATCTTGCTTTATAAGATATTATATATCACAAATTAAAGCATGCAATGTTCAACATAATAATGAATCTAAAAATATAATGTTAATCCTAAACAAGTCTTACTCACTTATGAATGTAAATTATTTTTTCAAACAAGCATGGTCATCTCAAGCATTAAATATCTAAAATTAAGTTTTAAATTATCTTCAATGTAAAAAAACAAAGAAGAAAAGAATCAAAATTAGAAAATTATTACTACTTTTTGTTTCAAGGATGAATGTCTGAT
Source organism: Populus ilicifolia (assembly GCA_015708895.1). Lineage (NCBI taxonomy): Eukaryota > Viridiplantae > Streptophyta > Magnoliopsida > Malpighiales > Salicaceae > Populus > Populus ilicifolia. The sequence goes on from SRLM01002888.1 coordinate 5,858, forward strand.
TGAATTGGACATGAGTTGACTTTTAGCTTGATTTTTTTTACTTGCATATCACAACTAAAAGAAAACATCAAATCAATCTTTTTTTTACAAATAAAGAACCTCACACCCCCCAACATAGAATAATGTATTGTTTCTAATGCATGAATAAGTAAATATAGGAGTTGGAAAAAAAAACATATTACTTAAGATACTACAATGATATTAGATATTCAAGATCTAATGTCTCAACTTCAGCCATAAAGTTTTCAAGATAAGGTTTCAATCGATGACTATTTACTTTGAAAACATTTTCATTCTTAGAATTTTGTACCTCAAAGGCACCATGCTTAGAGATGGATTTAATCACAAATGAACCAATCCATTTTGTCCTTAACTGCCTAAGAAAAAGATGTAATCGTGAATTATACAAAAGAATCTTTTGACCAACATGAAAGGATTTTCTAAGAATATATTTATCATGTAAAGTTTTCATCTTATGTTTTGAAATTTTTGCATTTTCAAATGCATCATTTCTCAACTCCTCTAATTCATCCAATTGAAACTTTTTATTTTTGCCAACCTCATTTTCATTGTCATTGAATTGCCTAATGACCCAATATACACAATGCTTAATCTCAATAGGGAGATGATAAGGTTTTTCATAAACTAGCCTATAAGGAGACATTCCTAAAGAGGTCTTATAAGCCATATGATATGCCTATAAAGCATTAACTAGTTGTAATGAGCAATCTTTATGGTTTGGATTGACTGTTTTCTCTAAAATATTCTTAATCCTTCTATTTGTCAACTCAACTTTGCCATTATTCTATGGATGATGGGGGGTACTGACCTTGTGAATGACACCATATTTTCTCATTAGCATCCCAATAGGCTTATTATGAAAATACTTTCCCCCATCATAAATCACAGCTCAAGGCATGCCAAAATAAGAGAAAATATTTTCTTTCAAGAATTTGACCATAACTTGATGGTCATTGGTTCGAGATGCAATGACCTCCATCCATTTAGACACATAATCAACAACTGCAAGGATGAATTGGTAGCCATATGAACTTAGAAAAGGTCTCATGAAATTAATCCCCCAATAAACAAATATTTCCAAAACAAAAGTGGGGTTAAAGGGCATCATGTTACGCCTAATGAGGTTACCCAGTTATTGGCATTAGTCACATGCAACATAGAAGGCATGAACAACTTTAAACATGGTGGGCTAATAAAAACCATAATGCAAGATCTTAGCAATGGTTTTCTTAGAAGAGAAATGTCTATCATAGGCTAATGCATAACAAAAATTAATGACACTTAGAATTTCATGTTCAGCAATGCACCATCTAAGAATTTGATCAGGATAGTATTTAAATATGTAGAGGTCATCCTAAAAAAAGGTACGTACATTGCGCAAGAATTTTTATTTATCAAGTTTAGATCAATGAGAAGGAATTTGACTTGTGGTGAGGTAATTTGTTATCTCAACATATCATGGAGAACCAATGTAGGAGATAATACCTGCATAAAATAAATTTTCATCAGCAAAGAGTTTATTTATTGGAGATTCATCAATTATGGTCTTATCACTTAAAAGACGAGATAAATAATCAGCCACCGCATTCTTTAATCCCTTTATATCTTGAATTTTAAGGTTAAACTCTTGGAGTAGAAGGATCCATCGAATCAAATATGGTTTGGCATCTTTTTTTATGAGCAAATATTTCAATACTGCATAATTAGTGAAATCAATAACAAGAGATCTAATCAAATAAGACCTAAACTTGTCTAATGCAAAAACCATAGCTAAAAGTTCTTTTTCAGTTGTAGTGTAATTCAATTGAGCATCATTTAAAGTCTAGCTAGCATAATCAATGACATGAGACTTCTTATCTTTTCTTTGCCCTAAAAAAGCCCCTACCGCAAAATTACTAACATCACACATCAGTTCAAATGGTAAAGACCAATAAAAAGCTTACATGATTGGTGTAGTGGTCAATAACCCTTTAAGCTTTTCAAAAGCTTCTTGACATTTCGATGTCCGATCAAATTGGATATCTTGTGACAACAAGTTACACAATGGTTTGGAAATGGTACTAAAAAAATGAATGAATCTTTGATAAAAACCAATGTGTACTAATTAGTATTTAAAAGTGCATTTTTATCAAGGTTTTATATCATCATTTTGCACTTGAAGTATCAATAACTCCTTAACTAAAGCATGTTTTATAATAACATATTTAATAATATAAGATACCTTTAATTTATAGTAAATGTCCATTTTAAATGCAGGCCTATCACATAAATGAAAGGATTGATTGATAAGTGTAAGAACTGAAATTGAAAGAATAAAGAAATTGTCAAACTTAGAAAAGAGATAACGGTGTAGTCAAAACTGAAACACTGTTTAGTTATTAAGTCATATATGGAGCTGTTGATCTTAAATTTAGATCTACTTTATATGGATTGAAAGGTAAAACATACGCCTACAGCTTTCATATAGAGTAAAGATTTAGAAAGACCATTTTCAAGTCCAAATTGTAGCAATAACAAAAAAGTCTGAATCTGTCTTACAGCCCAAATATTATTGAGTGTTTGGCTCATATCTAAAGTTTTAGAAGTCCAAATGACCTTTATTTTTTTTCCTGAAAAACTAAGATAATTTCCTACAACTTTCATATCTTTAAGTAGTTCCAATTCTGACGTAATCATTAACGTTTTAGGTAGGTAAGAGAAGATAAGAATTGTTACCAAGTCAAGAGTTAGCCACCCACTAATCAATTAATCATCAAATCTATAGTTCTTAATTTTAGTTTATAAAAGGAGGCATTTGCCATGCATTTAGGCATCTTGGTTTCCAAATCAAGATCATGCTCTTGCTTTCTCTCTTTGTATTTTTTAATGTTTAGTTTGTATTTTGATTAATATCAAGTTTATGTCTTTCCTTTTCTTTCCTTTACTTAGTTAGCTTTTATCTTATTTATGTTCCTATTTTTTCATTTCTTTTTATTTCTTTCATTATGTTTAGCTATGTTTTTTATGTCAATATGAAAAGGTTACATTAATGGTGTAAGAATAAGTATAGTGTAAACTTAATATGGACTTTAATATTTGACACTACCATGTTTTGTAGTTGTTATCTTATTCACTCTTTAATACTTTGCTTGTTAAATGATTAATTTAGATTTATGTTGTATAACACTTGGTACAACAAATGCTTGGCATTTTGATAGCCCAACTGTATGGTATAACCTACACTTGTGCTATGAAAAGAACTTAATTTGTTGTTAACATAAGTTATAAGCATGAATACCTGACAATATTTACTAGTATCAGCATTAATCGAATAAGATAACTAATGTAATCATGTTAACAATTTATAATATGATTGGAATCTCTTTTGTGTGTTGTTTCTAATTGAAAAATAAGAGTTTATATTGTACTTATTTGACATACCATTAGTAGATCCTCTAACCTTAATATTTGTTGTTATCATTATTTAATCATTACATTAATCTTCCATCTTAAAGTTCTCGTCAACTTTTTCTTTATTATTATTATTATTATTATTATTAGTACTAATACTACTATTATTACTATTAATATTATTCTTGTTGTTGTTGTTGTTGTTGTTGTTGTTGTGTCCTTATTTTCTATAATATATACAATTAACCTCCTTATGGTTCAACTCCATTCTTGCTGGTTATTTATTACTTTGACACTCCTGCATTTGGGAGACAACATTAATCTTTTAGTTGTGTCATGTCTTAAAAAGGATCTCACATCTTTCACAGTCCTAAGAGTAGGTAATTTTTGAATGATTTCAATTGTTGACTTATCTACCTCTATCCTTTTTGAAGAGATAATGTAACCTAAGACAATGTCATGTGTCATCATAAAATGACACTTCTTCCAATTGAGTACAAATTGCTCTCTTCATACCTTTCAAGAACTTTTTCTAAATGCATTAGACACAACCCATAAGAATCCCCATAAATTGAAAAATCATCCATGGAAACTTCCAAAAAAAAATTCACCATATCACTAAAGATACTCATCATATACCTTTAAAAAATAGCTGGTGCATTACACAAGCCAAAAGACATTCTTCTATAAGCATAAGTACCAAAAGGACAAGTGAAAGTGGTTTTTTCTTGGTCTTCTAAAAAAATCTCAATTTAGTTGTATCCTGAGTATCCATCAAGAAAACAATAGAAAGCTCTTACAACTACTCTTCCAAGCACCTCGTTTAAAAATGGAAGAGAAAAATGGTCTTTCCTAGTCATCATGTTCAATTTATGATAATCAATGCATATACACTATCTAGTTTGGATTCTTATTAGCACTAGCTCATTATTTTCATTCTTCACTACCATGACTTTACATTTTTTAGGGATAACTTGGGTTGGACAAACCCATTTTAAGTTTACAATGAGATCAATGATACCTGCATCAAGTAGCTTAACCATTTCACCTCTCACTAATTCCTTCATGTTTAGGTTCAATAATCTTTGCATTTGCCTCACAAATTTAGCCTCTTCTTCAAGATAGATTCTATATGTACATGAAAGAAGGCTAAATCCTTTCAAGTCAGTAGCATATGATTCATCTAACAAATGATTTTATCCACCCAATTGCTTTCTTGTGTTTTCTCACCAATCTCAAAAGTTTTTGTTCTTGCTCTATGCTAAGTTTTGATGAGATCATAGTAGCATATGATTCATCTTCTCCTAGAAATGCATATTTAAGATCACTTAGTAAAGGCTTCCTTTTTGGTCTATAACGTTGGATAAGAAATACCTCAACTTTCACTTGGGCTGAAATCAAAGGCTCAAATAAAGGGGTCCATTAACCTACTAATATAATAGGCATTCGATCTGGATATGTCTTGAGCTCTCTTACTTTCTTATTATCACATTCAAAAGAATAAAATCTTTCATCGTGAATTAAAGTTCTCTCCAATGGATCCTTTATCCACTTTCTCTCAAAGTATTCTTGACAAACTATTTGGATCAAATCTAGCTCTCTAATGTCCTCATGTTCACCAATTTGTTTGGAAACATTGAATATGTTCATCTCCACAGTCATATTCTCAAAAGATAATTTCATCACCACATTCCTGTAGTTAATTAAAGCATTGGATGTAGCTAAGAAAGGTCTACCTAAAATGACTGGGATTGGAGCATTAGATCCTTGAATAGGTGTTGTGTCTAACACTAACAAATTAATAAGAAAGTAGAATTTGTCTGCTTGGACCAACACATCCTCAATAATATCTTTGGAATCTTGATTGACATATCAGCTAATTAAAGGGTAATTTGAGTAAGCTTGCTTTTTCCTAAACCTAATTGTTCATAAATAGTATAGGTATTCACACTTGCTTCTAAATCCAACAAAGCTTGACCTATCTTATGACTTCCAATAATACATGACATGGTAGGACAACTAGAATCTTTGTATTTGAGACGGGTCTTGAACTGGATAATGGCACTAGCATGTTCAGTTGGAAAGGCTTTTTCTTTCATATTCAATCTTCTTTTGATTATACATAAATCCTTAAGAAATCTTGCATAAGATGAGACTTGTTTAATTGTATTAAGGAGTGGAATATTGACTTTCACTTGTTTGAATAATTTATAGATTTCTGAGTTCATAAGATCATGTTTAGATTTCCCTAACCTTTGTGGAAATGATGCTCTAGGAACAAATTCTAAATCACTCACTTTGACTTTAATTTTTCTTGAATCATCTCCTTTCTCACTCATTTCTCTTTCATTTATCTCACCTTTCTTTTCACTTAAACTCTCATTTGTCACTTGTGTTTTGATTCCCTATTTATTTTCCCTAAATTTCTCCTTCACAATACCTTTAGGAATCCTAAAATTCATACCTTTGTTAACAATCTTTCCACTTCTAAAGGTGGTGATGGTATGGACTTGTTCATGATTTAAAGGTTCACTAGGTAAGGATTCACTTATATGTACCTAGCCTATAAGATTAGGCATTAGTTGAGTTGGGATTTTTTCCTTCTTTTAAATGCTTAGTGATTGAGTCAACTTAGTCAGTTGACTTTGAATGTCATCTAAGGTCTTATTAATCTGGTCTTAAAATTTATAAGCTTGGTTATTAATTCCTCCTTACGTTTGTATGAATTGTTCAAGAGTATCCTTTAGGGATCTCTTATGAGGTGGTTGGTACTTGTTATGTGTAGGAGCATAAAATGGTTGAGATAGAGGTTGAAATGTTTGAGGTACTAAAAAGCCCTCATTTCTCCATCTAAAATTTGAGTGGTTCTTCCATCCAGGATTATGAGTATCAGAGTAAGGATTGCTTACTTAATAGCAAAGGGTTTTCTAATATTATTTGAATCAGAAGTTTTGCCATATAGCACTTTCTTAAAAGCTAGAATGATAGGACACTTAGTTGTCCTATGCCCTTTGCTCTCACATACAACATAACTCCTCTTATTATTCAGTCATGACATGCACTTTTTTAAGTTTAAAATACTCTACTTTCCTAGTCAATGAGACTAATCTAGCATTAAGGTCATCAGTCTCTTTCAATTAGAACCACTTGAATGAGAAATAGTGTTTATAGACTCAGCATGAAGTGGGATCAAATTATAACAAAATTATTGAATAAGCGAGAAGCATTTTACCTTAAGGTAATAGATTAAAAGAAAACTTTTAAACAGTTAAATACATGATGAAACCCCTCGGCCTAAAATATTAGAAAATTAGCATAAGTCCAAACTTCTATATGTTGTATAACCTCAAAAATATAGAATTGACTAAGTGTAGAACATGTAGACATGCTCTTTATAAATCCAGAAATGATAGTGAAAGGACTTTTGTTGCATATAGAAAGCTTATATGATTCTCAATCATTCTTATACTACAAAAATTATTTATTTCTCTAATGATTGTTGAGCACATGACATAACATCATTCACATGATACAATGGATGGAGTCATGGTACAACTATCTAGTTGTAAAGCTTAAAAATATTTTAATAGGGTGCACCCTTAATTTTGAATGAAATCAATTATAATATCTCACATCGACAAATAAGGACTTGAGAGGGGGCCTTATATAAGCATGCTCAGCTTGACTAGTAACATGTTTTAAACCCTAAGGAGGATTTAGGTGGAAATCCTAGGAATAGGTGGACTAGGAGGCCTATAAAGGACAATATCTAACAAAGTTGGTGCATTGTGCTACTCCAAAAGACATGTTCTAAAGCCATGCATGGCTGTAAAAAATAAATATGTGAGTCTCATGAGCCAAAGCAGATAATATTTTGCTAGAGGCATAGGGTGATATATTAATGAACATATATCTTAAGTTATATATAGACAAATCCAATCCATTTTGGATCTTTTACTACTCTTTATTCTTGTTAGCTAGTGATACTCACATTTTACAACTTGCCACTAAGGATATGACACCACCTTTAACATGGAGTAAAGAATTGTATGACATGGTGTTACAATACAATGATATTGTGTTTGATTTTTAATTGGTAAACAAAAATGATTAATACTCAAAATGCATTTTTATGAAGGTTTATATCATTATTTTACATTTAAAGTATCAATAAATCCTTAACTAAAATATATTTTATAATAACAAGTTTGATACCATAAAATACCTTTAATTCATGATAAATGTTCATTTTAATTGCAGACCTGTCATATAAATGAAAGGATTGATTGATGAGTTTATGTACTGAAATTGAAAGGATAAAAAAAGGGCCAAACTTAGAAAAGATATGTTGATTTAACCCAAACTGGAACACTGTTCGATTATTGGGTTATATCTAGAGCTGCAGATCTTAGATTTAGGTTTGCTCTTTATGGATAGAAAACGTTGATATAGGCCCAAAACATTCATAAAAAAGGCAAGATTAAATTTTGTTATTTGGAAGTTTAAATTTTAGCAACAACGGAGAAGTTTGAATTTATGTTGCAGCCCATATACTGTTTAGTGTTCAGCCCATATCTCAAGTTCTAGAAGTCCAAATGACCTTAATTTTTCTTTTTCTAAAAAGCTGAGATAATTTCCTAAAACTTTCATAATTTAAGTCCGTTCAAATTCTAACATTATCAATGACATTTTGTTTAGGGAAAAAGATAAGGATTGTCATCAAGTCAAAATGTGGTCACCTACTCAACAATTAGTTAACAAATTAATAGTTTCTAATTTTGGCCTGTAAAGGGAAGCATTTTCCATAAACTTAGGCATCTTAGTTTTCAAATCAAGATCATGTAAGCATTTTTTATAAATTTAGGCATCTTGGTTTTTAGATCAAGATCATGTTCTTACTCTCTTTATTGTAATGCTTAAGTTTTGCTTATATTAATCTCTTGGTTATGCTTCTCATTTTCTTTCATTTTTTTTACTTAGTTAACTTGTATCTTATTTATATTCTTATCTTGTTTATTTACGTTTTTTTTATTATATTTAGTTAAGTTTATCATGTGAATTTAAAAAGGTTACACTAATAGTATAAGAATAAGTATAATATAAACTCAACATGGACTTTAATGTTTGATACTAACATGTTTTGTATTTGTTATCTTATTCACTCTTAATACTTTGCTTGTTAAATGGTTAATCTAAATTTATGTTGTATAACCTTGGTACAACAAATACTTGGCACTTTCATAACACAAATCCTATGGTGTAACCGACGCCTGTGCTATGAAAAGAACTTGATTTGTTGTTAACATAAATTATAATCATAAATACCTAATAACATTTACAAGTATTAGCATTATTTGAATAAGATAATTAATGTAATCATGTTAGCAATTTATAATCTGATTGGAACCTCTTTTGTATGTGGTATCCAGTTGAGTAATATGAGTTTATACTATATTTGTTTGAAATACCATTAATGAATCCTTTAACCTTAACATTTGTTTTTATCATTATTTAATCTTTATATCAATATCATATCTAAAAACTCTCTTTATTATTCTTATTGCTATTGTTGTTGTTGTTTTTGTTGTTGTTGTTGTTGTTGTTGTTGTTGTTGTGTTGTTTTTTATAATTTAAATAGTTAACCTCTCTATAATTCGACCCCGATCTTGGGAGAAAACATAAATATTTTGGTCGTGCCAAGTTTTTGGTGTCGTTGTAGGGAAGTTAATTCTTATAAAAATTATAATTTTTATTTTATTTTCTCTTTTCACTTTTCTTGTATCTAACTTTGTTTTTTTTTTCTTTTGTTTTCTTCTTCCTTTTATTCTCTTCTCACACATTCATAAAAGTTTGGTCATGTACATTCAGTGGTAGACTTTGTAAGATATCCTCATCATTTTCAGAAAATATAACTGAAAAAGATAAGCAATCAGTTCATAATAAGAATAATAAGAATAATTGTGTTAAAACACTTAGAGACCACATAATTCTCATAAGAACAAGTGCATCATCATACATAGTTTTCCCCTTAATATATCTCATATTAATTTTAAACTGGGTATTATTCAATTTTTACCTTTTTTTTAATGGCTTAGATTTAGAAAAAACACACTTGCATTTAAGGGAATTTGAGGAGGTCTGTGACACCTATAATAACTTAAATTATAGCATGAACACCATCAGATTAAAGCTTTTTACTTTTTTATTAAAAGATAAAGCTAAAATATAACTATAAAATTTGAGAGTAGGATATATTCGTGCTTGAGATAAAATGCAACAATAATTTTTAAAGAAGTTTTTTTCTTCTCATATAACAAACTCTTTAAAAAAAAATCATCACTTTCACTCAAAAAATAACAGAAATATTTTACCAATGTTGGCATAGGTATTGAGATTAACTTAATACTTGCCCTCATCATCATTTTGAAACTCTCTTTATTGTTGTTGTTGTTGTATTGTTATTTATAATTGATATAGTTAACTTTCTTATGGTTCGACCTCAGTCTTGCCGGGTTATTTATTACTTCGATATTCATACACCTTGGGAGAAGATATAAATCTTTCGATCGTGTTAAGAAGTTTTCTGGTTTTGGTGTGACTCATAATAAGGTAAAGTGAAGTATTTCCTAGGAGCTTATTTATTGGAAAATCTGTTTTCCTTGTCATAACCTCAATGTCATGCACATTAAAAAAGAATATTGTTAAAAACATTTTTAATAAAATTATAGACATAAAAAGAAAGACAAAGGACAACATAAGGCTAGAATGGATATATATTTACTTTGTCACTATAAAAATATAGAGTTGGTTTATGATAAGTCACGGGTCACAAATCCTAAAGTGAGCTTCATCTTAAACAAGAATGCATAATTATTTGTTTACTAATAGTTTAAGAGTCTATGATTTTCTAATGAACATACTTCAAGCATATCTAGATTCATGAGTTTGAAGGATTATAGATTGTATGAAATAAAAAGTTATGACTATCACGTGTTTACATAAACACTTCTAAAAATTAGTCATTTCTTTAGAGATATATGTTCTAACAAGTTGCATACATAATACACAGAGATACTTCAAATAAATATTAGCCAGATAATTTATAAACTTGAGATGATATTCCCTCTATATTTCTTAGATTCAATGGAGCATCTACTTATACATTTTATCAGTTAAGGATTACATATAAATTGTAATTGAATTTCATGTTGTCTTTTTTTTTTAATTTAGAACTTTCATGTAATTTTATGTAGATATTTGTTCAACTTTAAGAGAAAAGTAAAAAATAAAATGTATATTGAAGCTTTGATATGCAAAACTTATATTATTGAAGAAATTTTAACATTTATTGCGAACCTCACTTAAAAACAAACATCAACCGTGTTCCAAAGCATGATAATAGTAGAGAAGTGCCATTGAGTGAGAATTTCTTAATATTATCATAATAAATAATATATTATTTGTTGAGTTTAAAATTGTATATAAATTTAGTTTGGGTATATAATGTGATTATTTGTTAAATACAAATATAAATTTAGTTTGTGATTTTTGTATGTATAAAATAATAATAATAATAATATATTAGGTGGAATTATTGGAAAACAAGACCGGATTTTATCAATTGTATTTAACAATAAATCGAGATGTATTTATCAAGAGGATGGAGAATGAGCTCAAAACGTATTCCAATTGCAAATCTTTTCCTAGAAAACCAAATTGTTGCTAATCCTCCAAATTTCTCATGCTTTGCGAAAGGCTAGCATTAGCATTCCATTGCTCTGAGATTTCTTTTTTACAAGTGGAGACCATGCAAGTAAAAGTTCATCTATATTACTGTTAGGTATGCATCATTGGATGCTCAACCATTTCATAAAACGATTCCACAATTTCTAAACAACTGAACAATGCATGGAAAGATGATCCGCGGTTTCTATAGATTCATTACAAAAAAGGGCACATAGATCTATCTCGAAATGCAAAAGATGTCTATAGCGTCGAAGTGTCCTTTGTATCCATGGAGGACCTGTTTTTCATGGACATCCCCAGGCCAGAGATAGAAGCTGACAGACTAGTCACGCCCTCATCGGTTTACATTCGTTTATCATTTACTTGACTCGAGAGAACAAGATGACAACAATTTAGGGAGAACCGCAGTAACCTTCACAACATAGCCTCGATCTGCATTAACCTTCATTGCTAGCTTCGACTTGCATGAACCTTCAACTGCATTATTCATGTCCTTTCATCTTTTGAACAAGAAATATAACTGTGTTCATTGATGGAGTCTTCTCCAGAGCCAAGTACCAATGGTAAACTGCCAGTTCTTCCCTATATGTTCTTAATTAGACTTTCTGTTTGCCACCAAGTTTTAATGCAAGATGTTATTTATTGCCAATGGATCACTATTTCAACTCTTCCTCACACTCGGAATCAGAAAAGAAATCTTAAGGTAAGCTGTTATTCCTAAGTAACTAGCCGAGATTGGTTGATATATGGATGGCTAATGCCTTTTCTCTTATCTTGTGTAAAAGAGATCATATTCAAGGCTTCATGACATAATAATTTAAAATAAGATTGAATTATATTAGTGCTAAATAATTCAACCAGAGATAAAAATAAAAATAAAGTTGATGAACATCTACGCTCTTTAATTTTAAATTTTTGAACTATGTCATACAGCACTAATTAAAGATGGTTATGATAGCAGAAGGTTGTTCCATGCTTCTCTGCTGCTTCTGCTTCTGCTTATTGCCTCGACTTGCAGCCAGCATAAAGTGACCGGATAAGAAAAGCTAGAATGATTAAAACGATAACTCCTACGACCAACCCTGCAGTAATGTAATCGTTCTTCTTGCTTCTTCAAATCAACCTCCTAGCTGTGAGTACTGTACCTGCATGCAAGGCCAGATTAAGGGATTCTAATGAACATGCAAAGAACATGCGAAGAACATGCATAGAATTTAAATGCTCTTAACATTAATTAATAAGAGAGGCAAAGCAAGCTCACTAGCCTACTTAGTCAAAAACAATTTCCAGCGGCTGGGAGTACTTACAGCGAAGAGTATGACCTGAATTTATATAGAGTATTCAGTAGTCTGTAGTGTATACAGGAAAATATTGTTATTAGCCAGTATGGAAAGCTTGGCTACAAGATGCACAGAACAGTATAGGAAATTGCTTCTTATGGAATAGGAAGTCATCTGTCCGAAATAGTATAGGAAAATTTTCTTTTGGCAGGTCCGATCACAACTATACGTACATGAACTTTTATGTTAGAATTTTGTAGTATAGGGAAAGTTTCCTTTTGGCAAGCTCGACTACAACTATACGAGAAGGAACTTTTATGTCAGAATATATTTTTTTTCAGTTTATGTCCGGAGAAATTCCTTGTTACAAGCGGACTTACTAACTGTAACTAAATGTCATTGGTTTTTTTATCATAGATTCCAATATACAATTTACGGTAGAAAAAATTAATATGTTATTTTTTTGAGTTTTTTTTTTGTTTTTTATTATAAATTATATAGTGAAGTCTATTATAAAAGGATTGATATTTTTTTATTTTTAATTAATTTAGTTTAATAACATTAAATATTTTTTTCATTTAATTATTAATTTTTCATGATATAGATTTAAAGTTTAACGAGTTAACTTGATTTGACAGGTTAACTAGATTAACTCAATAAATTCATATTTTTTTTATTTTTTTCATTAGTTCTTTTTTTTATAGGTTTTTTTCTTTGTTCTTTTCTTTCTAATTAATATTTTTTTTGTTTAATTTAGTTCATTAATATTAAAAAATTTTTATTTAGTTATCACACTCTCATGACACAAATCTCAAGTTTAACGGGTTAACCTAATTTGACAGGTTAACTTAGTTGATTTATTTTTTTTTATTTTTTTCATTAATTTTTTCTTTTAATTTTATCTTTTGATATTATCACTAGAGATCAACCTTTCAATGTGGATTGCAGTATACGATTTCACTGTGAACAGCATATGCCTTTGAGTTATAAGTTTTTTTTGTTTTTTAATTAATTTTTTTGTTTAATTTAGTTTGTTAATATTAAATTATTATTTTTTTAGTTATCACACTCTTATGACATGAATCTCAAATTTGATGCATTAACCTGATTTGACAAGTTAACCCAGTTGATTCATATTTTCTTTTCTTTTTTTAATTAGTTTTTTCTTCTAATTTAATCTTTTAATATTATTTGATTGAGAATTAAATTTCATAATTTATTTTATTTTATTTACTTTTCATTAGATTATCATAATCTCATGAGGGGATTTATTATACATCTCCTCATGAAGTACTACTATTTATTAGAATAGTGCTTTGTTTTGTTTTTTTCTTTTCAAATACTTTTTTTTATTTTATTTTTTAATATTATTTTTTTATTTAATTATCACACTTTTATAATACGATTTTGTAATAAAACTCATATTCGAGGCTCTTGGCTATGGTGTTGCAATCACACACAAGGCTCTTGAACTTGACATTGCAACCATGTCCACTTAAACTTAAGTAATGCAAATTTAAGATTATTATTATTATTATTATTATTATTATTATTATTGCTATTATAATAATTAATAAATTTGAAAAAATATTATTAGTTATAGGTTTTTTTTCCTTTTTTTTAATTATTTTTTTATTAATTAGTTTATTAATATTAATTTTTTATTTATTTAATTATCATACTCTCATCGCATGAATCCTAGATTTGATAGCTTAACCTAATTTAGCAGGTTAAATTAATTGATTTAGTTTTTTTTCTTTTTCTNTGCCCCCAAATGAACTCGACAGTCGGAGCTCTGAAAATTTAAATGCCTTTACCATATTAGAATTTGTTTTACAGCAGTTCTAATTATAAATCAGATCGTGCTTCCCGTCACCTTCTTAGAGTTTATACAAATAATATAATCCTTTAACATTTATTATTATTAATTCTTACAACTTCATGTATATTATTGAATTAAAAGTTGAGCTGATTATTTATTTTTATATTTCACGTACAAACATTTAATTTTGCATTATAGATCAAATAAGCTTTATTTTTTTATTCATGAAGTATATAATTGGCTGATTGATTTGATATGATATGATATGATAGGTCAAGTTTTTTATTTTTAGTTTAAAGATGTTTTTTATGCAATAATTAGTTTTTGATTCGGTACATAATGAAGCACCAGACCTAGTTTTACACTAAGTATCAACCAACAATAGTTTAGTGTGAAAAGATTTTGAAATATGAACTAAAATTAACACATGGTAGGGTGTGGAAACTCAGATATCGTATAGCCTTTAATAGGGTTTTGCATAATCAATAAAAACGTATTCATATTGAAATAATAGAACTTTTGTTGAAAATTAATATTTATATTTTAACAACATAATAAATAAATAAAATAAAAATAAAATATAGAGTTTATATAAAATACAAAATTTAAGTATTGATGTGAACTTTATGATCATGTAGTCATGTAACCTACAACAAGATTAATAATAAATTTTGTAAAATTAAAACTTGTTTTATAGGAATGTGATATAATGAAAATAAATCCTAAAAAATAAATATTATCGGAATAAAAATCTTTATCCTATGAATACCAATTTACAAACGAAAAGTATAAGAAAAACACTACAAGGTCAATTAATCTTAGATAAGTCAATTTAGCCAATTAAAAAACTAAAAACTAAAGAATTTCTTTTACATAAATTTGACAACAATAATATTATTAAGTCTAAATACTTTATCCTTATAAAAAATATTTGTACTCTAGAAAATAAAAACCTTAATAAATCTATTTTTATGGGTTAAATTAATCTACTTATAAAATTAACTTAAAATCTATATTAATAAATCCAAAACAATAAAGCCAAAGAAGCCTAATAATTAAGCCCAAACACGCTTGAAGCTTAACTAAAAACTAATTAATAATTAACAACAAACAAACCTTGCCATGAGATAATTAATCAAACTAGTATAAATTAATAATGAAAAATTAAGAGTATTATCTAATATGTTATAACACAAAGGAGAACAAAAAATAAAAATAATTGAAATTAAAGTATTTATAAACCCTTTAACAGCTATACATATCTAGGAATGAAAAAAATAATAATTTAATTCGTTAATGAATCTAAGTAATATTTATATTAAGTTATAGGCTCGATAATTTTCACAACTTGTATTCAATAATTTTCCTACTATCTGAGATTTCATTAGCATGGCAATAAGATCAAATTCCTATATTTCTTCAAGACTTATTCAATAGAATGATAGCTACAGTATTCCATGATTATGGCAGCAACAGCACACTTAGTTGCAGGTTAAAAGAATATCAAAATTGATGTGCAACAGAATTATAATCCACTTAAAATAAACAACTTCTTTAATTACATTTTCCATGCTTATATTATATCACTAAGTACATTTTTTATACAAAATTATATTACAACAAAGTATGCATTCTCTTGATTACATCATTTGATTTGACAAAAGACATGAGTTCATGAAAGTACTAATCGGTGCTAAGATGCGACCATCCTAAGTATCTAAAAACTATTATTATTATTATTATAAGAACTGCTTTTCGATCAACAAGAATTAGTTATTTTGACCCCCGCATACGTACATGCACACAAGCATTCATATAATCCTTTATCCATTGGTTTATTCTTATTCCATCCCTTCTCTTCGCAATTCAGTATCATTAAAAACAAATTCTTTTATACATGTCGTAAACCTTGACTCGTCTAATCCATATATTTAATTTATTGCTAAATCCACTAATTATCTATCAGTTTAGGCACTAATCTTGTTTTTCAGGATTTAGTTTCTCTGATTGTCTATTCATTAAACTCCAATCACATCAACCAAAATATTCGTTACTTAAATTGTCTATTATTAATTAGAGACTAGTTTTTCAATCCTCCTAGTAATTAGGCACTAATCTCACTAACATAATCGCTAATCTCATTAATCAAGGATTAGCTTCTACAATTGATGATTCATGCTTTTCAATTCAAAATAGGCTACAATTACAATAATTTATAATTATTTTTTAAATAGTTAGTTGGATTTTTTTGAAAGTGTTAGATATCTACCTAGAACTTGAACTCATGAAGAAGTTTCATGTTGTAGCACTGAACCTGTTACCTTTCCAAGCATTTGGCATATAACATTATTTACCATTCAATCGTTTATTCATTATGAGTTTGATTTTGCACTCAATTTTTTTAGTTTATTGTCATATGTAAGTTTTACTCATTTTGTATAATATTACCACACTGATTCAAAATTCATTTCCCACACAACAATATGTATTTTCTCTCTCATTATTTTCTTGCAAATACAATTTTATTGCATGCTAACTTGTTCTCTCTTGGTTGACCCTGTACGTCTTATTTCAAGACACAATGCTTTTCCTCGTAATTTAACACCATGGCAAGCTAAACTAACCTAATTAGCTTAATTCACCCTCCATTTGCATTAGCCTCAATGTCAAATTTCAAACCCTAATACAAAATTCATAATTTAAACATCAATTCTTTCAATTGGATTGATACCCATTAATTTTTCATGTTGACAAACATAAAATTAATTATAAAAACAACAATTTCATTGGACAAAATCCATAGCTAAAAATCCCTGCCACACTAACATATCCAATATTTCACACTACATAAAATTAATCAAATTAATCATTTAAGATAGTTTGAGTTTGTTACTAGATGATAATTCAAGTATAAAATGCATGAATAAGCCTAGCTCCCTTCACCCTTCTTCTTCTTCTTCTTCTTCTTCTTCTTCATATCTCTCCAAAACCCTTGCTTTGATATTTCTTAATTTCTAGTATGAATATGTATCTCTCTCTCTCAAAATCTTTTCTTTTCAATACTAACCATCACTTTTTTAATCCCTCGATGAGACAAGAAAGAAAAAGTAAAAGAAAAGAACAAGAAAGAAAGAAAAACACTCTTTCTCTCTCTTGTTTGTTCCCGTCATAATATATATTCTAGTAGAAAAAATGGTTTGACCTTTTCATTAAATCGGTATAGCTCTTTTCATAAAACAACTAGATTGTTTTTTGTTTTAAAAATACATATATCTAATCATAAATGTTTTTTTCTCCTTTTATTTTCTTATTTTATTATACTATAATTTCTATTACATTATTCTCAATTTATCTTCAGGCTTACAATATTAGAAACTCGCTTAAGTTCATGTATAAATTTAAGGCCTAAATAAGCCTAATATAATCTTCTTTTGCTATTCAAAATTAACCCATTACAAATCTAGATTAATTGGGTTGAAAATAATCAATAATGAGTACTATGTTGACAAATATGCCAAAATAGTAATAGCAAGGTTGACCAATTTAAATGATATGTTCTCGAACTCTAATTAATCTAAATGCTTACAACAATATAATTTTATGTGTTTAACATCTCTCCTTAAAAGTTTAGCTCAATTTGATGTATAGTTTGAGAGATATGATTGATCTTGCAAAACTTCTCAATAGATATTCTAATATAAAATTCAAACCTAACTTGGTTTATATCAAGTATTGTTGAGAAGTCATTGATATGTTATTATCGTTAATTTGTTTACGATATGCTTGGAAACCTCATGTGTTAAGAATTGAATTCTAAATGGAATCCAATCTCTAAAATGCTATAAAAGTAAATTAAAGATCAACTTCTCTTATTTATAATTTTAAAATGAAGAAATTTAATGTTAAAATTAACTTTCTCAAAATAATCTAGCCAGTTTTCAAAAAGGTATTTGAATAAATAAAATAAAAATAATATAGAAAAAAATAAATTGAATATTATTTCTTCCAAACATGTGAAGTCAACTTATATATTAATTGAATTCAAATCAAATAATATAATTAAAATTTGAGCGGTTCTTCCATCCAGGATTATGGGTATTAGAGTAAGGATTGCTTACTTAATAGCAAAGGGTTTTCTAACATTATTTGAATCAGAAGTTTTGCCATATAGCACTTTTTTAAAAGCTAGAATGGTAGGATACTTAGTTGTCCTATGCCCTTTGCTCTCACACACAACACAACTCCTTTTATTGTTTACTCATGACATGCACTTTTTTAAGTTTAAAATACTCTACTTTCCTAGTCAATGAAACTAATCTAGCATTAAGGTCATCAGTCTCTTTCAATTGGAACTACTTGAATGAGAAATGGTGTTTATAGATTTAGCATGAAGTGGGACAAAATCATAATAAAATGATTGAATGAATAAGAAGCATTTTACCTTAAGGTAATAGATTAAAAGAAAACTTTTAAACAGTTAAATACACGATGAAACCCCTCGGCCTAAAATACTAGAAAATTAACATAAGTCCAAACTTCTCTATGTTGTGCAACCTCGAAAATGTAGAGTCAACTAAGTGCAGAACATGTAGACATGCTCGTTATAAATCCAGAAATGATAGTGGAAGGACTTTTGTTGCATATAAAAAGCTTATATGATTCTCAATCATTCTTATACTACAAAAATTATTTATTTCTCTAATGACTGTTGAGCACATGACATGACATCATTCATATGATACAATGGATGAAGTCATGGTACAACTATCTAGTGGTAAAGCTTAAAAATATTTAATAGGGTGCATCCTTAATTTTGAATGAAATCAATTACAATATCCCACATCGACGAATGAGGACTTGAGGGGAGGCCTATATGAGCATGCTCAGCTTGACTAGTAACATGTTTTAAACCCTGAGGGAGACTTATGTGGAAGTCCTAGGAATGGGTGGACTAGGAAGCCCATAAGGGACAATATCTAACAAAGTTAGTGCATTGTGTTACTCCAAAAGACATGTTCTAAAGCCATGCATGGCTGTAAAAAATAAATCCATGAGGCTTATAAGCCAAAGCGGATAATATTTTGCTAGTGGCATAGGGTGATATATTAATGAACATATATCTTAAGTTATATATAGACAAATCCAATCCATTTGGATCTTTTACTACTCTTTATTCTTGTTGGCTAGTGATACTCATATTTTACAACTTGCCACTAAGAATATGGCGCCACCTTTAACATGGAGTAAAGAATTGTACGACATGGTGTTACAATACAATGACATTGTGTTTCATTTTTAATTGGTAAGCAAAAATGATTAGTACTCAAAAGTGTATTTTTATGAAGGTTTATATCATTATTTTACAATTAAAGTATCAATAAATCCTTAACTAAAATATATTTTATAATAACAAGTTTGATACCATAAAATACCTTTAATTTATGATAAATGTTCATTTTAATTACAGACCTATCATATAAATGAAAAGATTGATTGATGAGTTTAAGTACTGAAATTGAAAGGATAAAAAGAGGACCAAACATAGAAAAGATATGCTGATTTAACCCAAACTGGAACACTGTTCAGTTATTGGGTCATATCTAGAGCTGCAAATCTTAGTTTTAAGTTTGCTCTCTATGGATAGAAAACTAAGATATAGGCCCAAAACATTCATAAGAAAGGCAAGATTAAATTTTGCTATTTAGAAGTTCAAATTTTAGCAACAACAGAGAAGTTTGAATTTATGTTGCAGCCCATATACTGTTTAGTGTTCAGCCCATATCTCGAGTTCTAGAAATCCAAATGACCTCAATTTTTCTTTTTCTGAAAAGCTGAGATAATTTTCTAAAACTTTCATAATTTAAGTTTGTTCAAATTCTAACATTATCAATGATGTTTTGTTTAGAGAAAAAGATAAGGATTGTCATCAAGTCAAGATGTGGTCACCCACTCAACAATTAGTCAACAAATCAATAGTTTCTAATTTTGGCCTGTAAAGGGAAACATTTTTCATAAATTTAGGCATCTTGGTTTTCATATCAAGAGTATGTTAGCATTTTCCATAAATTTAGGCATCTTGGTTTTCAGATCAAGATCATGTTCTTACTCTCTCTTTATTGTAATGCTTAAGTTTTGCTTATATTAATCTCTTGGTTATGCTTCTCATTTTCTTTCATTTTCTTTACTTAGTTAACTTGTATCTTATTTATATTCTTATCTTGTTTATTTATGTTTTTATTTGTCATTATATTTAGTTAAGTTTATCATGTGAATGTGAAAATGTTACACTAATGGTGTAAGAATAAGTATAGTATAAACTCAACATAGACTTTAATGTTTGATACTAACATGTTTTGTATTTGCTATCTTATTCACTCTTGATACTTTGCTTGTTAAATGGTTAATCTAGATTTATGTTGTATAACCTTAGTACAACAAATACTTGGCACTTTTATAGCACAAATCCTATGGTGTAACCAACACCTATGCTATGAAAGGAACTTGATTTGTTATTAACATAAATTATAATCATGAATACCTAATAACATTTACAAGTATTAGCATTATTTGAATAAGATAACTAATGTAATCATGTTGACAATTTATAATTTGATTGAAACCTCTTTTGTGTGTGGTTTCTAGTTGAGTAATATGAGTTTATACTATATTTGTTTGAAATACCATTAATGAATCCTTTAACTTTAACATTTGTTTTTATCATTATTTAATCTTTATATCAATATCATATTTCAAAACTCTCTTTATTATTCTTATTGCTATTGTTGTTGTTGTTCTTTATAATTTATATAGTTAACCTCTCTATGATTCTACCCCGGTCTTGGAAGAAGACATAAATATTTTGGTCGTGTCAAGTTTTTGGCGTTGTTGTAGGGAAGATAAATTCTTATATAAGTTATAATTTTTATTTTATTTTCTCTTTTCACTTTTCTTGTATCTTATATAAAGATCAATTTTTCTTATTTATAATTTTAAAATGGAGAAATTTAATGTTAAAATTAACTTTCTCAAAATAATCTAGCCAGTTTTTAAAAAAGTATTTGAATAAATAAAATAAAAGTAATATAGAAAACAAAATAAATTGATTATTATTTCTTCCAAACATGTGAAGTCAACTTATATATTAATTGAATTCAAATCAAATAATATAATTAAATTCAACTACAATAAAAAATTAAATACAAACAACCTATTAATTATTTCAATCAATTTTTAATTTTTGAATTTCTTTTGACATGTTGAGATAGAAACTTGGTTATTAAACCTAGTCCGGCCTAGCAAATCGACTCGGGACCTAGTTAGTCTAGTGATTGGATCGATTCAATTTAATAAAAGACCAACTAGGCAATAACCCATAAAATCTAGTCGACCCGATAGGTCAACCCATAACTTCGGCAAGCCCAAAAGAGACTCAGTGTTTTTTTTCTTTTTTTAAATGTGGGACTTAAAACCCATTATTATATATACCTTATATTCCTAAGATAAAAAAGTTATATTTTTTCAATGTAGTATAAAAAACCTTTTGATTTAAATACTTCAACTTAAATGGATAACATAATATTTTTTCAATGTGAGATTTAAAACCCTTTTATATATATACACTCTATGTTTTCAAGAAAAAAATTATATTTTTTGAATGTAGGTTTTGAAGCTTATTAGTACATATACTCTATGTTCCTAAGAAAAAAGTTATGTTTTTTTAATGTGGGATAAATTTTTTTTTGGTTTGAATACTTCAACTTAAAGGGATAATATAATATCTTTTTAATGTGAGATTTGAAGTATTTTCATATATATACTCTATGTTAAAATGTTGTGTTTTTTAATGAAAGATTTGAAACCTATTAGTATATATACTCTATGTTCTCAAGAAAAAATTATTTTTTAATATAAAATTATTTTTTTATTTAAATACTTCAACTTAAAAATTTAATATAATATCATTTTAATATGGGATAATTTTTTTTTTAAAATATTCTTTTAAATTTTATTATTTACAATATGTATAACCCATATTTCAATGAACTTTTTCATATGAAATATTAAAAACTTAAATATATATTTTTAATTTTTTTAAATTAATCTAGTTATTATATGAAATTTGAGACCCGACTTCTTAATCGAGTTAATTTTCAAACTGGATTTAATAACTATAAATTCCATAAAAGTGAGAAAATCAAATTAGATTTTACTAGGAGCTACTATGTCCAATGAAATCTGGACATGTGTGTAACAAAAAAAAGAACTTAGAGCTGGATTAAGATGTTTTAAAGATGAGGGACGTTCTTGACATAAAATCAGTAAATATAAGGACCCCGAGCTCATTAATCCTAACTTTTTGGCGCTTGTGCTTAGCTTGAACTTCCAGAAAGCCCTAAAAACCCAAACAACACATTACACAGACACACACAGACAGTTCCATTAAAACTCCGAACGACAGCAAACTAACGTACTCTCCCTCTCCCTCTCTTTTCTTTTGAAAGAGAAAAATGTCGCTAAGAGTATTAAACCCTAATGCGGAGGTTCTCAACAAATCGGCGGCGCTTCACATGAACATCAGTGCCGCTAAAGGCTTACAAGATGTTCTCAAATCCAATCTCGGCCCCAAAGGCACCATCAAGATGTAACTGTTTCGCTTTTTCGTCTTCTGTTTTGTTTTTTCTCTTGTTGTAATTTGTTTTGTGTTTCTGCGATTTAATTACTTTGTGTTTTTGTGTTTTTAAGGCTTGTTGGGGGTGCTGGAGATATAAAACTCACAAAAGATGGAAACACTCTTTTGAAAGAAATGGTTTGTTTTTTTTTCTTTGGTTTTCTCGATCTGGATTTTTTGTGATTACAGGCAGAGTTAGGGTTTTATGCTTTTCTTTTCTTTTTCTTTAAGTGAGTCTTCCCTAAGAAATGAGCTCTAGGAGCAACTTGAAGCAACTTTAGATTCTAAATGCAGAGTTAGATCTAAAAAGACAATGGGTGTGCTATTTGAGGTTTTAAATAAACAATGGGTGTCTGTTGGTGGGTTTTTTTAAAAAAAAATTGCTGGAATTTCTTTGATGGTTGCAGCAAATTCAAAGCCCTACTGCGATTATGATTGCAAGGACAGCTGTTGCCCAAGATGATATAAGTGGAGATGGTACGACATCTACTGTGATCTTTATTGGAGAGCTTATGAAGCAATCTGAACGGTACATTGATGAAGGTTAGCGAAGCTATATATCATGATTCTCTTGAGTTCTATACTTTTGATGTTTCTGTTATTTCTCGTTTTATGCTTGCCTGTCCCTTCTATTCTTGAATCATTTATTTTTTCAAATGTTTAGAGCCCTAAATAAAGAAAGACATGTTCTGACAAGACAGGGTAGTGAAAGGTGTTAGATTCTAATGCCCTAAAGTTCAAACAAGTTGGTGTTGTTCAAGGGCTGCATCTGTGTTGTGTTTGCGCGTTGCAGAGGCAAGAATAGAAATTTGAAAGTTTAAGTGTATTTGACCTTGGAATAGTTAAATTTTGCTATGATTAATTAATTTAATGCACTAGAATTTATCATCAAGTCACATCTTCATTCTACTGTTATACTTTCTCTGATGGTAAAAATAGTTGTATCTTGTTGTTCTTTCAATTATGCCTTCTATGTTTTGGAATAGGGATGGCTTGGTTCTCAGTTGTGATTTTCATTTCAGAAAATCTACAACATTCTCATATGGTTTTTTTATTGCTTGTCTGAGGTAACCTTTATATTTTATTCATGGGTGTTTATTTTGTCTTAAGGGATGCATCCACGTGTCTTGGTTGATGGTTTTGAGATTGCCAAAAGAGCTACCCTCCAGTTTCTTGAAAAATTTAAGACACCAGTGGTGATGGGTGATGAACCCGACAGGGAAATTCTAAAAATGGTTGCAAGAACAACAATAAGGACAAAGGTAAGGTCTATTCATCAGTTTACTCTTTGTTTTACAACCTTTTTAGATATTATTTAAAGTTGACCTTATTCTCTTGTGCAGCTATATGAAGCTTTGGCTGATCAATTAACTGACATAGTTGTTAATTCGGTGAGTATAGCCTGTGGTGTTGATATATCTTGAGGCTGTTGATAAAGAAGACGTTTAAGTCAGATTTTGACAGCTTCTATTTTTGCATTAATTGTGATTTACTTGTTTGTACAGGTGCTCTGTATTCAAAAGCCTGAGGAAGCCATTGATCTATTTATGGTGGAGATTATGCACATGCGTCATAAATTTGATGTTGACACAAGGCTTGTAAGTTAATCTTTTTTCATTTAATCTGGATTCCTGTGGAATATTTTCACCTGGAATGTGTTAAAATTTTTTTACAGCTCCCAATTTCCTGATTGACTGATTTAGTTAGGCTTCAAGAGTGAATGTTTCAAATGGTTTTCTCAAGTTAATTTATCTAGGTAGGTTCTTTATAACTTTAGTTTTTGTTTTGGCACAAGAGGGTATTCACCAATGATGGTTGAGTACTTAAATCATATTGAATAGAGGTCCTTCAAGATTAAGATTGAGGGGTCACAGATCTTCAAAAACCCTTCCATGTGAAACAGAATCATTTTTTTTGAATGAGATGTATTTAGCATTGAAATTAGATGGAATGCACTGCTCTTTTCCATTATTCAACCTTTATTCAGTAAAATAATGCTACTTGTTAGATTTTTTTCAATGCTGTTATGTTGGATTAGGTAAACTTTCCAGGATATTGATGATTGGTTTTAGTTTGAAAGTTCCCAAGTGTAGCTTGGACAACTATTAGTTATTGTTCATTTTTTTATTTCTACTTTGATATAATTTTTGTCAGTGTTGTCAAGAGGTGCTGAGGTGGCACTTGCCTGGGTGCTCCAGGCAAGGCGAGGCTCCAACGCCTTTATTAGCCATAGTTGTTGGATTTCAATGAGGTGCTGCCTACTTGAGCACCTTGTGAGTGGGTGCAAGCCGCTAAGGCTAGCGCTTGCTAGAAGTTTTTCCTTTTCTGTTGGATTTTTCTTTCTTCTTTTAAAATGATTTATGTTTTGACCTACTTGTCCCTTTTTTTAATATACCACAAAAAAACAACTTAGGGGTATTTTTGTAAAAAAAAGATACGGGTAAAAAAAATTAAAATAAATCATTAAAGTGGGAGACAAACAGAGAATGAAGGATACTTGGACAAGAAACACCAGCCAAAATTTTTTTCCAACAGTGGGAGTCGGAGAACAACACATCTATACAAGTAATACTTTAGTTTTTTCTAAACAAGGGCAGTATAGCTTGAGAGATGAGGATTTTGATTATAATCATGAAACGGAGGGTGTGGAGGATTCGAGTGAAGGGGAGGAAAGCATGGATGAAGATGCTTTTTGAAGATTAATGAATAATGATGATGATTTTTTTTAAAATCTATTTAGCTACTTACTACTTTAAATTATCTTATTTTGTTTGAAGGGTGAAATATAACTTTATATGACTATGTTATGGTATTTTATATTTTATTTTGATTTTCTAATGATCTAATCTTAATTGGGAAGACATATATATATATATATATAATTTATAGCATATCGCCTTGGTTCATTTAGGCGAGCGCCTCGGGCATTTTACAGGCTTGGCGCCTTTTAGCGCCTTTTGCCTCTGACAACACTGATTTTTGTCTTTTGAAGATAACTTCTCTACTTTTCTAAAAACTTTTTGTCCCAGTATTTACTTGTTCTGTCTTCCAGGTTGAAGGTCTTGTTCTTGATCATGGTTCCAGGCATCCTGATATGAAAAGACGGGCAGAAAACTGTTTTATCTTGACATGCAACGTCTCTTTAGAATACGAGAAAAGGTATATATTTTGTCAACTTGAATTTGATTAGAATTGATGATGAATATGAACTATCAAGAACTCTGTAGATAGAGCTGTGGTCTGTTTCAGTTCATTGGAAGCTAATATTTATTTTTTTCCACAGTGAAATAAATGCAGGATTTTTCTACTCAAATGCAGAGCAGAGGGAGGCAATGGTTGCAGCTGAAAGGCGCCAGGTTGATGAAAGAGTTAGAAAAATTATTGAACTAAAAGATAAGGTTAAGTTACACATTCAATACATTTTATGTTCATGTTACTGTCCCTGCCAACATGTTGTTTTCTAAAGTGTTGCATGTACTTTTGGTCTTCCAGGTTTGTTCTGGTACAGACAACAATTTTGTGGTTATTAATCAAAAGGGAATTGACCCTCCATCATTGGACCTTCTTGCACGAGCGGGGGTAAGTCATGGAAAAATTATATTCTGTTCCCTAGTGATTGAAGGCGAGCAATAATTAGCTACTTGATGCAATAAACTTGCATCAGCTTGCTGCAAATCATGTTTATGTGTTAGTATTGGGTGTTGTCTTTCATTCTGTTTTCTCTTATGGTGTATGGCATGAGTAGGGATTAAATGTTACTACAATGATCAATTTTATTTGTTGGAAATATTATGAGAGGGGGGATGATTTAGGGATTATCAGCTACCATCCAAGAGGGTGTAACTATAAACCTTGGGACAAGAAGGAAAAGGCTTTGAACTAGGGTGGAGGGTGGTTGGGTTTGACTTTCCACCTTTCTTCTTCCTCAAATTTATAAATCACATATTCTTTTACTGTTTACTTGCACCTTATGAAGCATATTGTTTTATTTTTTCTTCATGTGATTTCCATTGGATCTGCTGTAAGCTTGTTTGCAAAGCTCCTACCAAACATTGTTATACCTTTGCCAATTGCTTTTGTGACAATACATCCTCTTTTCTTAACCCTGGAACAAACGTGCGAACACCATGTTAGATTGATTTTGAACCTCAAGCCTTAGTAGATACAGATTTCACAAGTTAATGATTGTTTGTGACAACGATTGGTTGCACATTTTGGAAGCCTTCCACCTCATGTTTTATTTTTAATTTTGTGAAATCATGCCATATGCTCAACGAAATAATTATTAAAAGCAAATAAGCAAGAAGGCTCAAGTTAATGGAGGTACGTGGACCACTTGCTGTAATTCTCTTGATTTGGTGAAATTATGGATGCAGGAATGGAGACTTGAAATGGTTTCTCATTATAGTTTAGATTGTAAATATGGCTAGAATACCTGCCATTGTATGTGGCTCTAGTTTTGGATGTTTACAAGCAAGGCTTGGCTTTTTGAATGCTTAGTCTTGGATTAGATTCCTTTTTACAGGGTACCTAATGATATATGTACGATGACTATTGCTAGTTTGAAAATCTGGTTAGTCTACCTGCTTGCCCTGATGTTGTTATTTGAAATGGGGCCGATCTGCTTTCTTATGTTTTACAGATAATTGCCCTTCGAAGAGCGAAGAGGAGAAATATGGAACGCCTGGTTTTAGCATGTGGAGGAGAGGCTTTGAATTCTGTTGATGGTTTAACTCCTGATTGCCTTGGTTGGGCTGGACTGGTTTATGAGCACGCCCTTGGTGAAGAGAAGTATACATTTGTTGAAAATGTTAAAAACCCCCATTCTTGCACTATCTTAATAAAAGGTATAGAAGCGTGTATACATCCTCAGCAAACTTCTATAAATGTTTACGATTTTCTTTTTTATTTGTTCTAAATGCTATCAGATGATTTTTTCTTGTTTGTTTTAATTGCTTCTTTTAAGCCATTTAGCCATGAGGCTGAAGTATGTACTCTTTTATGTTCAAGCGTTAAATGTATATTTGTCTTGCAATTTTGTAATTTAGCAGGGCGAATCATCACTCAACTTTTTTGTTATTACAGGACCCAATGACCATACAATTGCCCAAATAAAGGATGCTGTCCGTGATGGCTTGAGAGCAGTCAAAAATACAATTGAAGATGAAGCTGTGGTACTTGTAAGTTCTGCTTGCAGAAATCTGTGACATTTGTATGTGCAATCATGCTTGATTAAATTGTTTCATATTGATTTATGTAAAGCCATGCTTGTGGCCTTTGATGGTGGCTTTGGAAGTTCTGTGATACATCTAAAATGTGGTTCATGTATGTGCAAGTTATGTTTCTGATCGAGTGAAGTGTACTTCATGAAAAATCTGTTTCTTGTATGTACTGGTAGTTTAGGACACAATAAAAAACCAACATTATTATGAACCAAGAGTGGTTTCAATCAAATAAGCTTAAAATCTAATTTGCATGAATGCTGATTAGAATGAAATTTGTGTATGGTGGAGCTGCAGACATCAATGTATTTGATTATAGGATGAAAATAATTGACTTGAAAGTTGAGATTGGCCTCTTGGGATTGGGTGAGATATAGAGTATTGACACGTTTTCTGTTGTAATTCTTAGCATATAATTCTGCAAATAAGCAACTATTTGTCGATGACCTGATTCAGTGCTGAAATTTCTTTCCCACTCAAATGATGTCATTTCTTTTCTTCAGGGAGCTGGAGCTTTTGAACTTGCAGCCAGAAAACACCTGATCAATGAAGTAAAGAAAACAGTTAAAGGGGTAAATGCCTGCCTGTTTTCTATATTTGAGTAATTATTCCTATCCCCTGGTTAATTTTAAACTGGTGTTTGCAAATGTGGAACAGCGTGCTCAACTAGGTGTTGAAGCTTTTGCTGATGCCCTTCTCGTGGTGCCCAAAACTCTGGCTGAGAATTCTGGGTTAGACACTCAAGATGAGATTGTTACTCTCACGGTAACCATCAATGGAATCCATCCATCATCCTTTTTTCCTTGGGGAGCAAAAGACACAAGAAAATAAACTGATTTAAGCTTTTCTTGGATGTTTATTCAGGGAGAGCACGACAGGGATAACATTGTAGGAATAAACCTCCAAACAGGCGGGCCCCTCGATCCTCTGGTGGAGGGTATCTTTGACAACTACTCTGTCAAGCGCCAACTCATAAACTCAGGGTACACATGAACTCCTAGCTTTGGAGTCTGTCCTTTTCTCTCTCTCCATATCTCTCTTCCCTCGGTCCAGCTTTTGTTATACTACATAAATGTACATATAAAGAGATACGTTTTCCAAACTTCCCCTGGATGATTAAACTAGAGAAACCTGTTGAAGTTCTCTCAGGCTTGAACTCTTAACATGCCTAACCTAGTTATAATCATGCTGCTGTAATTTTCCAGGCCTGTGATCGCATCACAATTGCTACTGGTGGATGAAGTCATTCGCGCTGGGCGTAATATGAGGAAGCCAAATTAGTCATGGATATGCAACTGCATTTTTATTTTATTTTTTAAAATTTTTTCCTCGTGAGGATGTTGTGCTGATTGGATGTGTAACAAAACCGCTCGTGTCTTTATGCAATGGAGGATGGTTGTGTTTGTAGGATTGTGTTAGAGGGAATCTCCATTCATCTCATGGAATTTTGATGGAGAATGAACTTTTACTTGGCGGTATCTTATCGTCCATATTAGCAAGCATTCATTTTTTTGTACCCACTGATCGGAAATTTCGTTTCAAGTTGAGTTTCAATTTTTGTAAGGTCTGTATGCTATTTGGGGTCCTTTGTGCCTGCCTGATTCTATCAAGGGGCAAGGGGCGGCACCATGCTGAGTATTTCGAGGAGCTGTTTGGCACATGAATTGGAACCGGAAATAGAGTGGAGTATGTCAAGGCATTTGAATGTTCTAGGGGATCACAGGCTTTCTTAGTTGCTTGACCTGACATGCTCCCTTCGACGGCTTCGGGGGTTGTGTTGCCCTTTCGGCTGGTTATAATGGTTATGGGTGCCTTGTAACCCAGCCTGGTCGACCCCTGGATAGGGTTGGGTTTTCTTTTAGCTCTTTTTTATATATTGCGTTTTAAATAGGGTTAGCTAAAATTTGAAGAAAATAAAATTTTATTTAAAATTAATTATTTTATATTTTTAAATCGTTTTTGATTTATTGATAAAAAATAACTTTAAAAAAATAAAAAATTTTATTTTAATACATTTTTAAATAGAAAATATTTTAAAAAATAATTATTAAATTTTATTTTTAAAAAATTATTTATAATATCATTATTTTAGTATTTTTTATTTATTTTAAAAACAAGAAAAAAGTTGGAAAATTGAGGTTTCTCTGCATCAATAATTTTATTTTTAAAAATCCTCGACAGAAAAGATTAGATTATCCGTTTTGATTCTCCAGATTGATATTTATTTATAGATAGATAAATAATGTTATGAAAATATTTTTTATTTTGCATTTTTTTATGTGGTTAATAAAGTCGCATCAGTCCATGTTAAAAAAAAAAAAAGTAAAAAAATCTTTGCAAACAAAGGGTTTACCGTTGTGACTTTAATCTAATCAATCGAAAACGCTGACGTTTAGTACGAAGCAGCGGAAACCAAAACTTGTCTTTCCAACGGTCATATTTTTCTTCGAAATTCAAGAGCCCTCTCGCTATAAAAGCAACGGTCATCTCCCTCCCTCCCCTTGCTTTTCACACACAGCCCCTCTCTCTCTGAAAAAAAACAATCTCTCTGCGCATCTAAAACAAAAACATTCAGAGATCAAAAGCCTATCATCGATCAGTGCCCTCAAAGTAAGTTTCTCAGATCTAATTTCACTTTCTAATACTTTGAATAGCGTTTTAAATTCTTGAAATCGATTTTGTTTTCTTGTATTTACCTTCCAACAACCCTAGTTGTGTTTTACCCTATCATCTTAGATGAATACTTTCTTGGTAGTTATTCTCGAATTGATCAAGTTATTAGATTCGATGCGTGTTTTTATAATCCGGTCTAAATTTGTTCTCTATGATTTTTTATTTGTGTGTGAAGTAGAGATTTTAATTCTCTGTTTTCTTTGAAGTAAATCTTCTCCGTTTTCTCAGCAAACAAACAACGTTCTCCTTCTCCGTATGCGTGCAATGTGTTTATGGTCGATCTTTACTTCAATCATAAATACACGTGATTCTGCTGATTTTTCTATTGTTATGTAAAAATCTAGTGATCTGGTTTTGGGTTGCTTGGTGCACTTAATTTTATTTTCAGCATGATATCTGTGTTTTAAACACGGGGTGATCTGGTTTTGGTTTGCTTCGTGCACTTAATTTTATTTTCAGCAGAATATCTGTATTTTGAACATGGGGTTAGGACAATGAGTCTTTTAAGTTGACGGGTCTTGTAATCTATTGTGTTTTACTGTGATTAATCTGTTTGTAGAGATTAATCAGTTTTAACTAATATTTGAAAGGGAATCAGAGGATAATCAGTTTCAACAAATATTTGACAGATTGCTGCTTCTAAACTTTTAACAAGGTTTGATTCTTTTTTCTTTATTCCCTTCCTTGAATGGATTGCTTGTTCATGTCTTTAGATTTTGGCAAATCTTGCTTTCACAATCTACTTTCATTTTCGCTTGTATTAATACTCATTGTTTTTGCTAGATGTGTAATCCCAAATCTCTAGTAGATCGCATGATCTCCTATTTCATGCTATTCTGTTTGATAGAGGATTCAAAATAACGAAAGTATGATTTGTGATCAATGCCACTGTTATACCAGATGTTGAATTGGTTTCACGAATTCGTCCATCTTCTTGACAAGCAGTGTATGTTTTATCTTATTGATTATTCTGTTACAATGATTTACATATACCATGCCTGGTATAGCTATGGAGAT
Source organism: Populus ilicifolia (assembly GCA_015708895.1). NCBI lineage: Eukaryota > Viridiplantae > Streptophyta > Magnoliopsida > Malpighiales > Salicaceae > Populus > Populus ilicifolia. The sequence continues at coordinate 37,697 of SRLM01002888.1, forward strand.
TCTAAGAATTTCAGGAAATGTTATGGGAGTATTTTGTCCTAGAGTTCTGCTGGTTTGTTCTGACTTGCTTCGTGTGGGTTTGTGCTCTTGGGGGTAACTTTTTTTCGTGGTTACTTTCTGAAACTGAATTTATGGTATAATGCGGTCATCCTTTCCTTATTTTACATGGTTTATCTAAGGTATTAACCAGTTCCAATGCTTTTGCAGAATATTTCTTTGAACTCATTTACAGCACGAATGGCATCACTAGTGAGTAGACGGACACCTCTCGGTGATTTGTCAAATTCAATGAAGGCTGTTGCCTCTCGAATTCCACATGACGCAAGCAAGATGAAAAGTATTTCCAAGGCACCAGGGAAATGGCAAACTGCTGGCAGAAAACCACTCTCCGACATTTCTAATTCAAGGAAGCCAGAAACAAAAAAGCAGAGTTTCAATGCCAAGAAGCTAGCTGTCTTGACAGAGGAACCAGATCAAACCAGTGCAATTGCAGAGGAAAAGTTTCTGCACAATCATCAAGAATGCATCAAAGCACAGACAAGAGAAATTGCAGAGGAAAAGTTTCTGCACAATCATCAGGAATGCATCAAAGCACAGACAAGAGCTATGGACATCAATGAGTTTCAGCAATCAATTGGACTAAAAGATGGTAATGGGAACTTAGCATTCTTCTATTTATAGTCACTGCAGAATCTTTCCTTGTAAAATTCAAATCATATTTTATTATTTTGTCCAGATTTTTCCAAGCAGTTGGCAACTCCATGTTCACCGCTGGCATCAATTACAATGAAGGTCACTTTGCTTATTTCCCTTTCCTCGTTTCTTCATTAGGGTCTTTCTTTCTTGTTTCATAAACTAACTTTTCCTTGATGAATTATCTAAACAAAATACTGATTTCTATTTAATGCTCAGAATCCCCCTGGGCCCTTGCAACTGGAAGCGATGGTCGAGCAGCTCCTTAACGAATCTTGGGAATTCAATCTTGATTCTCCATCTCCTTTCAGAACGCCAATATCACCAAGGAATTATAGGGACTGGAAGGATCAAGACTACTGCATCAGCTTTAAGTTGATAGAAACCCCATAGTCGTTGCCAAAGCATTGATTTCTCTCTTCAATGCTCTGCATCCATGTTATGCCAACTCTTTTTAGCCTTTTGATCAGGATTGGAAAGGAAAATTTCCTTTTTGGTGATTTTTTGGTTATTTTGGAACGACTGGTAGTGCAGTAGCGTGACATCCATTCTTTAGGATTTGTAGTCACATTATCTCTCGGTGAAGGTTTCTTCTGGTATGTGTTTATTAACTGGGATTGAAGATGCTAACTTTATCAATGTTTCTTTAACACCCTTCCTTAAACCAAGTTCTTCAAATTTCTTCATGCCCCCCTTCATCTTTATCAATGTTTATTAACTGGGATTGAAGATGCTAACTTTATCTTCAAATTTCTTTAGGATTTGTTTGTTTTGAATCTCGTTGAACCATTAAAATATTTTTGCTCTATTTTTTTCCATATAATCTTCGCATTCATCATTAAGTGACTCAACATTATTCATATTATATTACCCTTTTAATATATTTAAAGGCTACACATTTGATTTTTTTTTAACTATTCTTTTACTTTATTAATCAACTCCCACTTGTTTTCAACTTCGCCCTTCTTATTTTTCTTGTTCATGTAACAATACATCATTAAAGATATCTTTTCCTCCTTTTCTATGTTACATCTTGCCAAAAATAAAGTCTTAGAAGCATCTTTATTATTAGTCTTTTGGTGTGCATATTTTTATTATTTGAGTTTTTAAGCTGACACTCATATTAATGATGATCAAACATTTTGTAGTGATGACATTTAATATATTTTTGGTATTTATATAGCATTGTATTTGAGACTTGTAGTGTTGATTTGAATCTCTTTCACCTTTATTTTTTGTTTTTCCATTGTAATTTTGACATTGATTAAAATTGTTATTTCTTCCACCTTTGTCTTTCCACTACCTTGACCACATTAATTGTGCTTAATCATGTTTAAAACGTTCTCTTTTATCATCATGTTCAACTGAGATTGCAATGTATCTTCAATGGATAATATAGATTTTTTTGAATTTAAGCAAAGTTCATGAGCTACAAAACTTTGTTGCTGATAAACCTTGTAATTCATCAATTGACATTTCATTGATTCTTTAATAGTTTCTACCATATACTTAAAATGAAGTGTTACGCTTCAAAGCATTTTCATTATAACTAGAATATCTTTCATCTCTTCTCTATAATTAGAAGTATAGCAAGTTGCAAAACCCAATATATTTAGTATGATTTTAGCAAGTTGTCAAAGTTAATATATTTGGATTCAGCTGTGTTGGGCTCAAGGCTATGTGAATATGATAAGTTACATGGGTTAAACTAAAAGATGAAATAGAGTCGGTGGGGGTCTAGCAAGTTTTGAGATTCAATATGCGGGGTGTATCCATTTTCTAAGTTGTTAGACCTAATATATTTATATCCAATAATATGTTGGACCCAACTAAACATGAATCGAGCGAGTTATTAAACCTAATATACTTGAACTCGACTTTGTGCTAAGCTCAAATCAACATGGGTATGAAAAATTGTTAAACCCAAGTCATATGCCTAACTCAAGTAAACATGAGTCTGACAAGGCACTACACTTTACATCTTGAGTTCATTCATGTGTTGAGTCCAAGGCAACATGTCTCCTCTAGGTTTGGTCATGCTCTAATTGGACTAAGATCATTAAAGATCTATATAAAGACCATAGGGTTTTGCCTTTAGCCTATTAACATGAATCGTCTTTGTCTGAAATAATCATCACTATGTATCTATAAATGTATAAAAAGTTCTCTAAAGATTTACCATATAATATCCCTAAAATTTCAAACAATAGCAAGTTTAATATTATGTTATGATTTACAAAAAACCAAGGAAAAATATTTATTTTCTACTAAAATTTCAATAAAATTCTATTTGAAAACTCCATTTTTCTAATGTCGATATCATATCTTAATTATTATTCAATTCATGTAAGATCCATTCAACTAGATTGTTCCCACAATAATCATTAATGATGATCATATTTAAAAAATAATAATAATTAATAAATAATTATATCACTTGCCATAACAACTAAGAGTTCATGATTACAACTTTATTTATATATTCTAATAACATGAAGTTTATATATGCATTACATAATATTTATGGAGAGATTACTGATAGATATCATATCATGTATATTTACAAAATATTCATACTTTAAAACTAGTCGATATTAGTTATGATTACATATTTTAATAATCTATGAATTTGTCATTTACAAATATAAATAAAAAAATAAATATATCTCTAATATGAAATCTAAACCTGCATAAAAACAAATAAAGCAACTATTCATGCCAATCTTGAGTTTCATCTAAATTACCCACATGAAATGATCATGAATATTTCATGATTAATCTCCACCATTTAAACTAGGTAACTTAATTTCGGTACTTCATCAAATAAATATAATTATTAAATATAATAGTCTCTACATGTAATTCATACTCCATTTACATGTTATAATATACCAACTATCTAGTATTTTTTATTTAAATTTAGTAATCTATATTGGAGAACCTATAATTTGGCTTTCCTTCTCGAAAGCTATTCATTATAACAATTATTTCAATGGAAATTCAAGCTACGTGACAATTCCTTTAATAAAATTACATGCTACACGACAATTTTTTCAATAGAATTTCACACCATAAAACAATTCCTTCAATAAAAGTCCCTATCATATGACAATTCCTTTATCAGAATACCAAATCAATCATGACATTCCCTTTAGGAGGCCTTAGTTCATCATTTAATTAAACTTTTTTGTTTTATATATCCTCAACAATATTACTATATATTTTTACATTTAAAAAATTCATAAATTGAATAAAAATACACCAAATAAAAAGTCAAGTTGCATGGAACCTATGTGCTATTATCTAGCAATAATAGTCCATGCTAGCATAACTTATGTGGCCTTACTTGCATCATCATTACCAAACATATTTTTCAATTCTTTAATTAATAGAAATGTTGTCTATTTATCTAACATGTTACTTAATATAAATTAAACATAACAAAATAGTTCATCATTCAATCTATATTCAATTTTATATAATTTTATATAATTTACAGTTTCTTCCTTTCAAACCCAATAATTTAATTACTCAATGTTTCACCATTTCATTAATTCAACTCAACAAAAATCATTATTTGCATAATTCTATACTTATTTATAACACAATTAATAGTCAATATCATACATGCATAATTTATCCTTTTTGTTCTCTTTATGGTCATCTTTATAATCCTTTTTTACCTATTAATTTTCTTCATCATTCTTTCATGAATTCACTTCCATAACTTTTTATAAAATTCCTAGAAACAATTTTTAAGAAATTTACTTTTCTCCAAATTTCATCTAAAAAATCATAATTCAATTTTGCTAAAATTTGCTCAAAATCAACTAACTCTTGATATAGAAGAGTTCCAAACATCTTACCTGGTTATAAAATATATTTCAAAAATCAACAAATTGAAAATTTTCAAAGCGGCTCTTTCTTCCTTTTATTTGTTCATTTTCTTTTTCTAATTTAATCTTTCTCCTTTTTGATCTTTTAAAATTTCTAGTATTAATGTATTTTTCTCTTTTTATCTTTCTTGAAACCCTATTATTTTACTTATAGACCTTACTCTTTAGTCCTTTAAAGTGGAAGGAAGGAAAAAGAAATGAAAATATTTTATTCTTTATTATTGCACATCGTCAAGTTATAACAAAGACAATAGCCAAAATGGTGTAATTGTTTTGGGAAACACTCTGACTATTTTTTTTAAAATCGATCTAGCTGTTTTTTAAAATAAGTAGATCATTTTTATTTTTTTAAACATATATATTTGACCATAAAGTTTTCTTTTTTTCTTAACTCTACTTTCCTCATTTATTCTATTCTTTTTCTTATTTCATTTTATTAGACCATAATTTTTATTATATTATTTTTAATTTATATCAGATTTTACATACCTTATTTTCATTTTATTAATGATATATAAGAAATATTTGCTCCTTAAAGTTCTTGGATTATAAATATCCATGAATTACTCAGATAAAAAGTTCATACTTCTTACTTTTTAGGCATTTATAGATTAATCCTTTAAGCATTTATCATATAAAAACAAAAACAAACATTATTATTCTTGAATTCTCAAGTTATTTCTTTAATTTATTACAATATCCATTTAAAGTTATTAATCTTGTTACTAGAAAATTCTTAAATAAAAAAAAAACTATTTTGATGGTATTGAATTTCATGAGCTATAGAGAAAAATATACATTTAATTAACTATTATCAAAACACTAACTAACCTCATTTATAAACATATTGAATTTTAGTTCATTGAATTTTGGACCATCATTAAATTTTAGGTCATCATCTAAATAAGTTGTATCACCACGATTAGAACCTAAACTCTTTCATAAAGTAAACAAAATGATCCATCAATGACACAGCTCTTTGTTGGCATGGTGATAATGTTTTGCCAATGAATGATTAACATGCTAATGACTATAAAATTTTATAGTATTTATACAAATAATCTTTTTAATTTCAAATAATTATTTATTTTTTATTTATTTACAAGTGATTACTTTTCACCAAATACATCTCAAGATGAGTCATAACTCATCACCTACCACGAATCCTCCTCTTCCAATTATTATTTACTATAAAAAAATATAAATACTTGATTAATTTGTTTTTTAATTATGAAAATTACAAATTTTTTTTTAAAATTTAGACAAATAATTAGATTGATCAAGAACTAAAATAATTTATTTTTTAATTATAAAAATTACAAACTATTTTTTAAAATTTAGGTAAATAATTAGATTAATCAAGAACTAGATTAATTTATTTTTCAATTATAAAATTTACAAACTCCTTTTGAAAATTTAGACAGATAATTGGGTTGATAAAGAACTAACCAATTTAAGAACAAAAATGACAAAAAAAACATAACTGATTAAGTTAAGAAAGTCAGTTGATGTAATGACTTTGCTATTAACCCATTGATTTCTTTTTAATTATTCTTATAAGAACTCCATTATTATAATTTTTTTTAATATATATTTTTGTTGAAGTCGATTGAGATCAGCCGGCCATCCCCTAATTCAAGTTGGGTTTTAAAAAGACGTTGGAAGCATAATGGGAAGAGGAGAATTGAGAGGATAATAAAGGCAAACCCTGAAATCTCAAGGCTCCGAGTCCCCATTTTCCTTGAAGTGATAGCCAACCTAAAGAGAAGAAAAAGAAACTCAGGCCCACCACACACGGACAGTCGAAGCATCAATACATTAAGGCTGTTTTTTATTTTTTATTTTAAAAGTTTATTTAAAATTATTTTTTATTTCAATATATATTAGAATAATATTTTTTAATTTTAAAATATTAATAAATTAAAATTATTTAAAAAAAAAACATATAAAAATAAACAGAATCTAAAACCTTTTGGGCTCCCGACCACACACGCACACAGAGGATCAGCCGTCCTGACCATCTCCGTTGACGGTCAAAGCTAGAGTGTCCTTCCCAAAAATAATAAATCCGAAAAGAAAAATACGAACTCCCACGAAATCTCCGCCACCCATTACTTGTCACTTTTTCATTGGACCCCTAACCTCATGACCTCTCTTTTTGTAACCCCAAAGTACCCCTCCCTCGCAGTCTTTTTAACAAGCCCGAAATACCCCCCCTCGCAGTTTCTTCCCTTCCATTCGACGCACAGAGATAGACCCGTGTCTGCAGATTCACTTTTCAAGGTAGCGTTACATTTTTTGTTTTTTGTTTGTTGTTTTTATGGTTAGATCTGTGGTTTTAATTTTGTGGATTTATGTTATTTGTGATTTGTTTGGATTTATTTAGTGTGTTTTTCATTCGATCTGCTGAGATTTATGTGCTTTTTTAATTTTTTTGTGGTTTGTTTGGATGCTGAGAAAGTTTAGGAAATGTTGGTTTTGGTGTCTTTTGTTTTATCTTAATGTGTTATGACGCTTAACTGATTGTTTTCGCTAAATACAGGAGATTTTTTTGTTTTTAATTTTATTTTGGAGATAGCAAAGCATATGAGGTCAGAATTGATTGTTACGATTTTCCGAAGAATATTTTTGAAAGTAATGGGATCGGTAGCTTGGATTTGTGCTTTTATTTATGAGGCCAAGACTATGAATTTCCAAGTGAAATTGTTACAAGATGAAACTTTTTGTATGCTAAGGCGTGGTCTTGCCGTTTCCATTTACGTGTGTGTGAATCTGATCTGTTTTATTAACGAGAAAATGTTTGAGAAATTAAGGAATTAGAGTTTGATTTATTTCATTTCTAGATGGTCGGTTTTGGGATTAATTTTTTTTGTTGTAAAAACAATAAGGACTATCTAAATGACTTGTAGAAATCAGATTTCATAACTTGATCCGGGGCTGTGATTTTGTTAATGTTGTAAAGATATTTGAAGGATAATTCTTGCCATTCTTTTTTGGGGGTTGTTAAGAACTTGTGTTATTTCAACTTTCTTAGCGTCTCTAGGCTCTAGCTGACTTGGTTCAAGCTTGAGGGATTTCATTCTAAAGCTTGCAAAAGGTCTGCAATTTTTGAAAATTATTAATACCTTACGGATGAAAAAGTTAAGAATCAATAGATGGAGACATGTTATTGAGTGGTTGATGGAAGAGTTAATTTATGAATCTGTGCAAGCTAGTTATGTAATTAAATGTAGCCCTTAGAGTTCGTTATTGTTCAGCTCATTCTAATGATACGTGTTTGGAACTTCCTTGCAGAAGTAGCTTTTAGTTTGATATAAAAATGTCGCCAACTGAATCATCACGTGAAGAGAATGTTTACATGGCCAAGTTGGCTGAACAGGCTGAACGTTATGAAGAAATGGTGGAGTTTATGGAGAAAGTTGCAAAGACAGTTGATTCGGAGGAGCTTACTGTGGAGGAAAGGAACTTGCTCTCTGTAGCCTACAAAAATGTCATTGGAGCTAGGAGGGCTTCTTGGAGGATCATCTCTTCAATTGAGCAGAAGGAAGAGAGCAGAGGAAATGAAGATCATGTCACTATCATCAAGGAGTACAGGAGCAAGATTGAAGCTGAGCTCAGCAAGATCTGTGATGGAATCTTGAACCTCCTTGAGTCGCATCTTATTCCTTCCGCCTCATCTGCCGAGTCCAAGGTATTTTACCTCAAGATGAAGGGTGATTACCATAGGTATCTTGCTGAGTTTAAGACAGGGGCTGAGAGGAAGGAAGCTGCTGAGAGCACTTTGTTGGCTTATAAGTCTGCTCAGGTGGGTCCTTTTTGTGCCAGCATGTTGCCAATTCTTATAAATTTGAATTGTTATTGTTGTTGTTGTTTGTGCTATTTAGCATTATATGTGCAACTATTATTTCTCTGCTTAGTTTGCTTTTGTTTTGTTTGTTGCAGGATATTGCACTTGCTGAACTGGCTCCTACTCACCCAATAAGGCTGGGGCTTGCTCTCAACTTCTCTGTCTTCTACTATGAGATCCTCAACTCTCCTGATCGTGCTTGCAATCTTGCCAAGCAGGTATTTCCTTGCATACAGTAGCATTTAGCATGTATTTGCCTCTATGGTTATAGGCAAGTTGTGAAAAGCATAGTCTTCTGTTTTCGTTTCATTAACATTTTGAGTAAAAGGAAGTGATTGGTGTTTTTCGTCGCTTTTGGGAGCGTATTTATGGCTCTCCATTCCTCTCATTGGTTTTAATTTGTAAATTTTATAACTGGCATGGAATTGGATACTAGCTATTAACTTGTGGAAGCTAACAGTATTGAGTGCTTTAATAGTTGTTGGGTCAATAATGTTAAGTAAATTGTTTGCTCAAACCTGGTTTAGTTAGTTTGTGAAGCATTGATGCCAGTACATCTGGTTTCTCCCCTAAATGTAACCATGTATTGGTCCATAGGGTTGTCATGTTTCATTGATGTACATTTATTGAGATCTTTCTTGTCCCTTCTTCACTTTACTAAATAATATTACAATTTAGTGAAATCACTTTCCTTTGTAATTGTTTCATACTAGTACATTCGTTCTTTTATACTCAATTTGTTCTGTATTAATATAAAACCTAGTTGATAAGCCATGTTTCCTTAAACATAAGTTGATCTATTCAGTCCTTAGTGTTGATATCTTTAATTGCATACCAGTCACTGACCAATTTCTTGGTCCTATTACGTCACTAAAAAGTACTATATCCGGGCAGGCTTTTGACGAGGCTATTTCCGAGCTGGATACATTGGGTGAGGAGTCTTACAAGGACAGCACATTGATCATGCAACTTCTCCGAGATAATCTGACACTCTGGACCTCTGATATCACGGTCTCTCTCTCTCTCTCTCACACACACACACACACACACACACATTCATATTCTTTCCCCAAGGTTGCACACATGCACACCCATTTGCACATCTGTGTAAGCATGCATTTATGTACATGTGTTTGTTGAGGTTTGGCTGACCCCTGAAGCTGTCTAACCATTGTGATTTCTGATTACAGAATTATTAAATCCTGTTTTGGAACCATATGTGCATAATAACCCATTTGTGCATTGCATATTTTAAAGAACGCTATATGCTTTGCATTTTTAAGTTGCAACGATCACTACCTGAGTGGACAGAGTTGACAGCATTCTCTTAAGTTCAAAGGCAAGTTATGCCTGATACTGTATGTTATGGTCGCCAGTTTATGTTGGCTTGTTTAGGCCCTTTTTTTAACATCACAATTCATCATTGTTTGAAGTTATAGGGCATCTTATGAGAGACCTAAGCAGAGTATGATATTAGAAATGGTCTTGGGTGGTTTACACCTGATGTTGCTTATGCATGAGCAACTGCTTGTAACTTTCAAAGGCTTAGTCTATATTATTCTGGTTATGCTTGATGTGTTCATTATTCCAATTTTAGGATGATGCTGGGGATGAGATCAAGGAAGCATCAAAACGTGAGTCGGGCGAGGGGCCACAGTGATGAAGTTCAATTCATAGGATATTTGCACTCTGTACTTCTATCTTGTGAAATTTACAGACGCCTGTGGGTTGTTGTAGTTGGATTTATTAATGAATTTGATAATCTTGATTGCCGTGCCACAGTACTTGGGATTGAAATGTACCAACAGATTATCAAGTTTTTAGTATTGATGCCTACAATCTGGGTTGATGTTTTTATGAGATTTTCATCTTCCAATTCTGTGTTCCTTGTGGCTCTGCTATATGATATTACATCAGTGACGAAACTACTTGTTTCGAATTTTAAGCATTCAGAACCCCGTTTGGTTTATCAGAAACGCCTTTAGGGGGTTGTAGTACAACAGAACAGGAATTATGAAAGTTACCGAATCAGTTTCCCTCCGTTTAGGTCATCAGAACATCAAGCATCTTCCCTCCAAAGTAACTAGCTCCGATGGTGTCTAACTGTGGATGATTAAAATTGAATGTATAGGCGTTTATTCTAGTGGACCAAGTTGGACTTCCAGTGAATGCCAAGTGGACGAGCAATTTGTTCGTGTCGTTGTAAAGAGCTTAACTGAAAGGGAAAAGGACAAGTGGAGAGTAGAGCCTTGCCATGGCTTGAAATGGATTGATTTTTTGGATTTCTTCATTGTGCTTTTAAATGGATTAATTTTTTATTTGATGAAAAAGCATTTTAAAAAACATGGGAAATCCATTACCAGATCTAGTAGGGTTGTGGATGATGTTACAATGGCTGGCATCTTAAAATCCTGTTGGAAAATGACAAGTAAATTAAGCCTACAAATCCACAAAAAAGGAACCTCAAGGCTGTCCATTTCCACTAAACTACGGTTCTGGCTAAAGCTTTTTAGACCACTTGCCGAATCCAATTCACCTCGCATAAACAAAGCGATAGGCAGGGAAAAAGGGAAAACCCCCACTGGCACCACTTACTCCAAAAACCCTTTAAAAAATCTCCTCTTTATAAATACACCCACGTACTTATTTCTTAGTCGCTTTCTCTCCAATGGCAACCGAGTCCTCTGTGATTGCCTGGTAAGCATCCTTTCTCACTCTTAACTGTATAAAACACGTACAAGTAAAATCATGACAATGTTTTCGGTTTTATTTTGTTTGTGAAATATGAAACAGGGGATCGGGCGAGGATGGCCAACTAGGGATAGGGAACAACGAAGACAAAGAATGGGCTTGCGTTGTCGAAGCTCTCGAGCCTTACAAAGTTCGCTCTGTTGTTGCTGGAAGTCGCAACTCTCTTGCCATTTGTGATGATGGCAAGGTTTTTATTTTTCTTACCCTTCTCTGGGTTTAGCTAGAATACTAGTATGCACTGAATAGTTTGTTTGATATCAATCGTAAAAATTTGATTTAAGTTGTCTTATTAGCTTCTAGTAAAAAAATAATGATCGAAAGTTCAGCCGTTTGACTTATAGTAAAGTTTTAAATTTTAAGTCCTTTTAAGTAGCTGATGATTAAAGTAGTTGAATTTTTTTTAGTGGAATAACCCTGAAATTTATTTGGATTAAAGTAATTAAATAACTTGATTAGATTTATTGACTTGTTATTGATTTGGACTGAGTCAAGAATAAAAAAAGAAGAAGCTCAACTTGAATGAATTGTTGAGGACACTTTTGTTTATGCATGCAGCATTTTTTTTGGTTTACAATATGTTGGTGTTGATGTAAATGGGTTTTTGAAAAAAGTTTTTTGATTGATATTGCTAGTTGTTTACTTGGGGTTGGAACCAAAGAGGGACATTAGGACATCCACCAGAGACCAAAACTGAGAACATTCCTAGCCAGGTCAAGGCTCTTGCTAATGTCAACATTGTTCAGGTAATATCTTTTCTTTGGTTATTTTTTTTGGAAACCATGATGATTATTCTTCTCTTTGGTTATGCAATGGTTCGTGTGTGTATAAGTCTGTGTGTCAATCATTTTGTTCCAATATTTTGAGTTTCTTGATTATCAGGCGGCTATTGGTGGCTGGCACTGTTTGGCTGTTGATGATCAAGGACGTGCTTATTCTTGGGGTATGTAATGATCCCCTTTTAGTTTTTTTCTTGAATTAATCATCTCATTGTCTGCTTATAAGAATGAATCATTGAGATAACAAGGAGGTTTTTTCCCTGTATCTGAATAGCATTACTTGGTTTGGTTAATTGCTGCATGAAAGAAAAAATTTGCAGAAAATACAATGATTTTGTTTTTTTTGTATGAATGAAAATTCATGTTCATACTTTCTTCTTTCTTTCTCATGAATGTAGTTTGTTTACTCAATGTTCATATATAAGTGGAAGAACTAATGAATTTAACAGTATGATATGTTTTTAACAATGTAGGTGGGAATGAATATGGTCAGTGTGGTGAAGAACCTGAGAGGAAAAATGAAACTGGGAGGCCTTTGAGAAGGGACATAGTCATCCCCCAACGCTGTGCATCAAAACTTGCAGTTCGGCAGGTGATTTTCTTTTCTATCAATCATTATAGAGTGCAGGAGTTGAATTATTTTTAAGGAATCCATTTCAATATCTTCCCCAGCACCTCCCAAGCTGTATGAAATATGAATATGGTTTCAGATTGTCTCCTTGGTTATTATGTACAAGTGAATACTCAGGAATCTACCATTTGTACTTAATTTCATCCCCTTTTCCTTGTGTGGGTTGTATTTGCTCTCCGAATGATATTGTAGAAGAGGATGTTTAACTGTGCATGCTTATTTTTCAAGGCATTAATTCAGTCAATATTAATAGCATGTAACTTCCTCCTGTGGCTGCATGGTAGAAGCCAAGAAAGCTGAATGACAACCTTAGAGTGACATGAATACTCAAGAATGGTATTTGAGATGTTAGAGTGCACGCATGAGTTGTAATCCTGCTTCTTAAATTCTATTCCAGCATCAGGGAGTCGTTTTCCCCCCCCTGCTGGTGGCATCTTACTCATTGACGCATAAGCCTTAAGTATCAGTTTTATGGATCATAGCAACTTTGGACTAGCATGCGTACAACTCAGAAATTTTTTCACTTACATCCCTTCTATATTTGTGACTGTACTTGCATGTTAAATGACATTTCTTGGCCCTCAGTTGCTTCTCTGTCTGTTCTAATTGCTGATATGTCATCTCTAATTGCTAATATTTTAGGTAGCTGCCGGGGGTACTCACTCTGTGGTTCTCACACATGAAGGGCATGTATGGACCTGGGGTCAACCATGGCCTCCTGGAGACATGTACAGTTTCCTTGACTTAATCGTCAATTATGTTTTTACATATCCTTGTTTCTGGCCCTTGCTACATGCTTTTGAAGCGTGCTTATATTGATAGCTTGCTGCGTCCTCATATTATTGCTGTTTTAACCATTTACAGTTTTTCATATTTTCAGAAAGCAGATATCTGTCCCTGTGCGGGTACAAGGTCTTGAAAGAGTGAGGCTCATTGCTGTTGGGGCATTTCATAATTTAGCTCTTCAAGAAGATGGAACTTTATGGGCATGGGGTAATAATGAATATGGACAGCTCGGAACTGGTGATACGCAGCCAAGATCACAACCTATTCTTGTCCAAGGACTTTCTGGTCTCAATTTGGTTTGTATTACATCCTTCCGTCCCTTTCTGCTTGACTTCTATTTTTATTCCATTTCATTAGGCATCGTTAGCTGCACAATACAGTTTCTCAAAAAATCTCATCTGAAGTGTTAGGATTTATTGATGAATGGGTTCCCAATTCAAGTTTATTTTTGAAAATTCTTCTTCCCAGATTATCTGAATAAATCCTTTGAAAATATGTCATTTTTTATAACTGGTTGTTGGGAACCTTTCTATGAAAACACTGCCATCATCCAGTCTGAGAGTGCCCCATGTGTATTGCCTTGGCATGATCAAGGTACAATAGTTCGACTTAGTGCAGTGCAAACATGAAAGCTTATAAAAGGGGGGTGAAGACTCGTGTTACTCAGTGATGCAGAGAATCTGCACTTTAAACTTGTTAACTTCTTATAAAGGCTTACGCTAATATGCACTGAGATTGGTGATATGGAATGATCTGTTTTCTTTCTTGTTAATTTCTTAGACATTTTGAGCTTGATTTCAGTTTCATATCTATAATAGCCTGAGTGTATGTCTAGGTTGATATTGCTGCTGGTGGATGGCATTCTACTGCATTGACTGATGATGGGGAGGTAAATATGCTCTTTGATGTCTAAACGTTTCTTTAACTAGGTTGACCGTACGCTTGGCATTATTATAACCTGTTCAGGTGCAACATTGTATATAGCAGAGAACTTCCTTCAGTTCTGTACTTTCATCTTGAGCTTATGTTTTATTCATGTGGGTTATGTTTTGTATGATTTTTGCAAATTGATTCAAGTTGTTTTTCTTGATTTTTGACCGTCACAGGTATATTTGGATAGAATCATATTTTGACTAAAATCAAAAGTTAGTTACAAATCCTAGTCAAAATTGTGATTTAATCGAAAGTCAAATTTTTTAATATCTAACTTATGGTATATTACATGTTTTCCTCAAAAGAGTTGCTTTCAAGTCTTAACAAACATACTTCTAACTTAAAGTCATTTTAACTTTATTTTTGTCGTACGTTGTCTATGACAAAAAACTTCTGAATTATGACTCAAAGTCAAAAGCTACTTTGTGTGGCAGATCTTTCCGAGCTTAGGGTCAGAAAATCCACTTGTATCAATCTTAAAAAGGCTTGTCTCTTAGGTTAAAGAGTTTGCTTTTAGCTAGTGGCTTTCGGGCCATATATAACCCCTTTCTCTTCTCTGACTTATTCATGATGCTTGAATTGGATCTTGCTGATTATAAATAAGAGACGCATCCTCGGATTCAGTATGGGAACTGTATCCATTGCTTTGTGAATAAGGCTCCGCTTGACATGACTTATGGGAAATTATTTTTGATTTTGAGCCATAATTCAAAAGCTATATTTGTTAAATAGCTTATGAAAAAAAAAAAAAAAGAAGAAGAAGTGAAGATGTTTGACAAAAATTAACACAAAGCAACTTTTTATTGATGAAGGGAGGCGGTACAAGTTAGAATCAATTAGTTGGAAGTTTAAAATTTTTAAAGCAAAATCTTGACTCAATTTTGTAAGGATTTTTTTGATGAAAGTCAAGTTATTTCTAATCAAACATATTAATAACTTTTCTTGAGTCAAAAGATAAAAACAACTTAAATTAATTTGTGATGTTGGCGGAAGTTACATAGCACAGTAACAACATGAAATTGCAAGAAAAAGATGCATAATACTTAATGAGTGAAGAGGGTTGCAAATGTGAACCTGAATTTACAACTTTATTATTTGAAAATTAAAGCATACGGTAATTGTCTCTTTAAAAGGTTTACAAGATATTTAAATGGGTAAGAAAACCCCATCTCAACTAGGAAACAACTAGGAATCCGAAAACATAAAGGAAGTAAACAAAAAACTTGAATTAAAACATAGACTTAAAAAAAAACATAGGAAAAATAATAGAAACTGTCATACCAGGAGCATCAGTGCGTAGAATATGATTCTGAAAGATATGATGGTCTGTTTAGCAACATAGTGGTTACCCTAGGGAAAATTCCTCGTAGAACCACTTGTAAAAATTTGAGTTCAATCCAACAGATAGATCTCCTGTTATTGTAGTTTAAGGAGCTAACTAGACTTGGCCATTTCAATTTTCTTTTTCTTGGGCAACTCTCTGCTTTACTATACTTGCTAGCCTGATGCTCAAGTTCACATCTGCAACAATGAATTCTAAAACCGGAACCTTGACCCGATGCCTATTGATTTTGCTGAGTTGGCCTAGGTTGTGTGGTGGTAGCGTTTTGATTTTTGATGTGCCCACCTATATTATTCTAATACACATGGAAACTTATACTCATAGTCCTAGCTGTCTGCTGTTTCTCTACGGTTAAGGCTCTCTGATAAGCTTTAAAAACTATTAATAAAGATTGGAGACACCTTATAGACTGCTTTAGACCACTTAAATACCTTGCAACTAACTGCTGTTTTTGTTTCTTCTAGATTCCAAGCTACTAACTAGTAGAAATTATTAGTGTAATCATTGACAAACTTATTGCAACATGTGAAGCCTCTGGTATAGGGTTTGAGAATAATTGAAAGGAAGGAATTGCTTCCTCATCATCTTCTTTATTTTATCCTCGACATTGATTTTCAATTTTCCTTGCCTCTTCCGTGTTTTCTTCAACTGTTACCACCAGGTAGATGCTTAACCTTTCAATTTGATTGTGATTAATTTAACTTGCGTTTGCTTAGGAACCTCCTTATACTTAAAAAATCCTCCCAGCTTTGTTCAATTAGTTTATAAACTTGTATGTCTGTAAGGTTCCAATAAACTTAGGGATTTTGATGCAAAACTTGAAATTCCCAATTCTGACCACTTCCCTATTATGAGATTGTCTTCTCTGTTTGAGCCTTTGGGTTTTAAGTACTAGCCAAGGACCCGTGATCATTCTCCTGGGTCTGTTCACACTGCTCTTTTTCTTCTAGTCTACGAGTCAATTATGCGATATGTCTCTGAATGTTTTCCATGATGAGCTCCTGGACTTTTCTCCTCGAAGGGGAGCCTCCTCATCCTCCCCTGGGACATGCCCCACTCCACGACCTCTTCTTACCATGGTTATTTAGTGGAACACAACAAGCAAACAATTATCCAAGAAATTGTAGCACACAACAAGCAATATAAAACCCGGGATCGTTAGACCTTGATACGAATTAATGCATGCAGAAGCTACGTATGACAGTAACAACATGAAATCACAAGAAAAAGACATAAGATACATAATGAGCAAAGAGGATTTCAGATGTAAACCTTGAATTCACAACTTTACTATATCCTTTGAAAATTAAAGCATATGGTGGTTGCCTCTTTAAGAGGTTTGTAAGATGTTTAAATAGGTCAGAAAACCCTGTCTTAACTAGAAGATAGCTAGGAATCTGAAAATATAAAGGAAATAAACAAAAAATAATCTGAATTAAAACATAAAATCTGAAAAAAACATAGGAAAAATAATAAAAACTGTCATATTTGAAGCATAAAACACAATTATAAAAGATTTGACTGTCTGTTCAGTGACGCAGTGGTTGTCCTATAGGAAATTGTCTATAGAATCACTTTAAAAATTTGAGCCCAATATACAAACAGATCTTCCATTATCACAGTTTTAAAGAGCTAATCAGATCTGGCCGTTCCAAATCTTTTATTGGATCTAGATCTATCCCACTAGTCCATAAAAACATCTATTAGACCATCTACATGGTATGTCTAGGCTAGATTCCTGTCTAGTAATGTTAGATCATCATTTAAATACTCAGAACTGCCTGTACCTACAAGCCAGGCTCCATTAATTTGCACGTCATACCAACAGAACTTAAACCTAGCTTCCTTCTGATTTTGTTTTTAAGGCGAATCAGGTGTTACCTTCCTTGTTGCCAATGCTACATATGTCACCCGATCTGATTTGGTTTTCTTTGTCTTGACTATTCGGGTTGAATATAATTTTGTGCTTAATACCTGTCTTCTATTGCAGGTGTATGGTTGGGGAAGAGGTGAACACGGAAGATTGGGATTTGGAGATAATGACAAGAGCAGTAAAATGGTCCCCCAAAAGGTTAATCTTTTAGCAGGGGAGGACATTATTCAGGTATCATCAACATATGCTTTTGGGAACTCTCAGAAATTCTTATTTACGGTTTGTATATAATACAATTTTTTGGCTTTGTTAACCCAAACTTGCAATTCCTTTTGTTTGTCATGTGTGCATAGGATTGTAAACTACTAAGTTGTACAGAATATGCATGATATGTTTCCTGACAATGCTCGTTGATATTGAACAATTAAGCTCATCTTTTGTGACCCTAATATACTAAATGATGTAAGGTCTTTTCGGGAGGATGTTGAGCATTTGGTGAATTTTGACTTCAAAATCAACTTGGCACTGAAGTTAATGGTGGAACCATTTCCCCGAAGTACATGACTGGATTTCATGCTCACACATTCACGGGGCCAAGTAATCTCTGGATTTGGATGCATTAATTTCAGTGATCATAGTATATTGTTAATAGTAATACTTAATCATTGAAGAGCAATTACTCAGATGTGACAGTAGGTTCCCTCAACTCTTGCTAGGAGCTTTAGGAACTCTGGGAACTGTCTGATGAGGACATGCATGCCTTCTGTTTTTTTAATATAATTTCTAGTGATGCCCTCTATTTGAAGCACGTATTTAGTTTGTTGTGACAATTCTCATTATTGTAATTGATTGTAAAAGAGAACTGAATTGGTATTTTTTAGCTTGCTATGGTTAACCAGTGTAATATCCTCCCATGGTTCAAGATTGAACTGGTTTTATTGGCAATCCAGGTATCTTGTGGCGGGACTCATTCAGTTGCGTTGACACGTGATGGGCAGATGTTTTCCGTAAGTATAATCAGCTCTGTTTATTCCAATGGCAATGGCATCATATATGGTTGGAGTGCAGTTTTTGTTCATCATAGGGGTTGATTCCTCATCTGCATCGATGCATATTCTCTCTCTCTCTCTCTCTAATATCTTTGCCTGCATGGAAACTTAAACACACGTACATAGGTACACAAATATTTGCACCTTTTACCACTTTCTCAGCAAACAATTTGTTTTAACATTGAGTAGTAATATATGCTGACCAGATTTTCTGGCAGTTTGGTCGAGGTGACCATGGACGACTTGGATATGGGAGAAAGGTGACTACCGGTCAACCAATGGAAGTGCCAATAGACATCCCGCCACCTAAAAACCTTCGTGACAATGGAGACGAGGGACACTGGATTGCTAAACTTGTTGGTTGCGGAGGTCGCCATACTTTGGCGATCGTGGAATGGCAGAGACTTGAATCTAAATAGATTTGACATGTTGTCTAAAAGTCTGATTTTGTATTACGAGACAATGCAAGACCAACTCAGAGAACATGGACACTGGATGATTTTATAAATTACTGGATGCTTATTGAGATGGTATTCACTTTTCCATTTTACTTACGGGAATAGTTCAATTTCCATAATTTGATTTATTTTTTTAGTCAGTTTAATATTTTCAAGAGAACTTTTCAATGATCAAGTTAATGATTTTTTTAAAAGAAAATATAATAATATTATAAAAAGATATTATGTATATTAATAGATATTTCAAACTTTTTATTTAAATAATTTATAGTCTGTTTATAATCTATGAGTGTTTTTTTTATGGAAATAAGGGGTTAAAAAGTAATATTGTCCAAATAATATTAAAAAAATATCACTATATATGCTAAAAATATATGCTAAAAAGAGATATTTATATCTTTGATACATGTATTGATATAAAATAGAAATATGATGTGTTTTTAAAAATTTTTTATAGACTATTTTTAATATAATATTAATATTGATGAAAATATGGTGGGTTTTCAAAGAACTTTAATATAACTAATGGGTTTTTGAAAAATAGATACAAAATATAGTTGAACCCATGAGAGATTAGGTTTTATGGGGTTTTTTTGAGCTATTAAATTTGAGTTTATTAGTAGCTTTTCAAGTTTTTGTAATATTGATATGCAAAAACTTGTAAAAATATCTGTTACAACGAGCCTATCAATTTTATTTTTTATGAGAAACATAATGGAAACCTCAATTTATATACTGAGAGCTTGTGTGTAGGGGATACACCATGTTTGATTTCTTTTTAAGTATGTAAAGGTGAATCATGAAGGATTCATACTTGGAAAATTTTCTAAAAAGGTGAGGTGAAACCATATAGGATTTTATACTTCGAAAATTTTTTTAATAGGTGGAGAAACCTAAAGAAAATAAGCCTATATTTAGAAAGTTTTCTGAGAGGTTGAGAGAAACCCATGAAGAGTGGAGTATGTGTTTAAAAAATTTTCAAGTAGCTGAGGGGAACCTAAGAAAGATAAGCCTATATTTAGAAAAATTTCTAAGAGGTTGAGAAACAAATTTCCATCGATGTCTATACTTGAAAAATTCCCAAGAGATAAGGGGGACAGACTCATGTCGACGTCCATACTCAGAAAATTTGCTTAGAGGCAAAAGGGAATCTAAGGAGGGTTAGCCAATACATAAAAAATATTCTAAGAGGCTGAGGTGAATTAATTTCAATCGACACCTATACTTGAAAAATCCCTAAGATGTGGAGGGGACAAACCCATGTCAACGTCCGTACTTATAAAACTTTCTAAAGGGCGGAGGGGAACCTAAGGAGGGTTGTGCTATTGCATTGAGAAGACCAAGTCAATCTTTTTCTTGAAGAGTTATTGCATTTTGGTAAGAGTTAAAGGCCTATGGCCTCCTTGGCGATGACATAGGGCATGAGAACCTCCTACTAGAGAGAGGGACCAAACTTGAGAGTGGGAGATTAGAAATCATCCCTAGAAATAGCAAAAGATTCGGGAGTCTATCTGGAGAGTTATGTTAGTTTTTTTGGTTTCAGTTAGCCTTAATAATATATATTTGGTTATACGATAGGGGCTCTTTTGTTTTGTTAAGGTTGGTCATCTCAAGATATCATGGAGGGTGAAGCTATCACACTAAGAAAAACCCTTTCAAGGAGATTGTGCCAAATTCCAGAAGCCTTTGTTGAAGATCTATAGATAAAGAATACATGTCAGAGAGATAATTATTTTAATTTAAAAATAAACTTACTTCTTATCAATGATAATATATCATGAGGTGATTTGTTAAATCCATCATTTGAAAAGTGGTGCTATTGTACTAAAGAGACCCCTGATCAATCTCTTTCAAGGATGAGGATTCTGCAAGTGCCAAGATTTGTTGAGATGGCAAAGCAACCGACACAACCTAAGTGATGGGTTGTACTTGGTTGATAAGTTATTGAAAGTTTGAATGGGCAAAAGTTTGTGCTAACGAGTAGATCCACAAGCATTCTAGCCCAAATGTGTTATGAAATAACTTGGGAATGTTATTAGAAAGAAACTCATGACTTTTTGATTAGTTCTTCCAGATAACACTAATGATGATGATCCAAAAAATTCAAGTAGTTTAGGGGCAAGGCTTATGTGGTGGACAATCAGTTAATCTTGTGGTTCTAGGAACTTGATCTATTCTTTCTAGCTAAGATGGCTAGAAGTAGGTACTTGATGTTTGTAAAAGATCTTGATGATGTTTTAAAAAAGCAAAGTAGCTTGAAGGTAAGATGTATGTTTTAGATAATTAGTTAATATCTTGGTTTTGACAATTAGATCCATTTTTTCTAGCCGAGGTGATTGAAGACAGGTGTATGATACCTGTAAAAGATCACCTTTGATGAATTTAGAAACTTTCTGATAATTAAGTTAGTAATTTTTTGAGAGAAAATGCAATAATATTACATAAAGATATTCTGAAAATAAATATACAGTAGTGAATAAAGATTCCAAACCTTTTGTTTAAAGGATTCATAGTCTATTTATAGCTCATGAGTGTTTTTATGTAGAGCTAAAGTGCAATATTGCTCTGATAGTATTAAAGAGGAAAAATATTTAAACGTGATCTAACGGTCGGATAAAAAGTTATGATTCTTTAAAAATGTTATTCTAATTTGGTGTGTCTAGATCTCCTTTTAGATCTAGATCCATCTCACTAGTTCATAAATATATTTATTAATTCATCTATATAATTTGTCTATAACAGAGTTTTATCTAATTACAGCAAACCCTCACTTATCTGCTCTGAATCATAAATCTTTATCTCATTATAGCAAACTCTCATTTATCTGCTCAGAATCATCTATTGCCGCAATCCCAACTACATCAAAAGCCAATCAAGGCTTGATGAACAAACTTTAAAGCTGTCATTGCTGAGTCAATCATCGCTAGTTTGTCAGCTAATACCTTTAATTTATCTAGATAGACTGTGGTAGATTCGGTCCCCATCCTTGTTCACTTAAACTCGTTTCGGAGTTGATGTACATGTGTTACAGAGACAGATGCATAGTGTCCCTTTAGGACTTCCCATGTCTCATGACGAGTTTGCATGCCAGTAAGATTAGGAAGAACTCCAACTAAGATGGTTGATTGCAGGCAAGTAAGAGGATGTCGATCCATAAGCTTCCATTCGTCATGCAATGGATTTGTTGTGAGAATAGCATCTGGATTTGTGATGGATTATATATGCTGAACATCTAGATGTTCGAAGTAGCCATGAGCCACCAAAACATTGGAAATTTGTTGTTTCCAGACAAGATAGTTCTTTGAATCAAGGCGGAAAGTCACCAGTGTCGGAAGCTTTGAGATGAAGAATTTGAGATTTGGCTTAATACCTTCCATGGGAGAAAGTAGAATATGCGAGAGGATCAGAGGAGAAGCTAGTCACGTGGCTTGAAACCTTGAAGAGTAAAAGAATGTCTTTTTTATTCACAGAACATTGATTTACAAGAGCACTTATTTATAGAGCCTGCTGTTACATTATTTGTACATAAGAACAAACTAAAACAAAAGATATCCCATGAAATATTTTTGTTTTTGAATCCTGAAATAATAACCAAATGCAACCTATCTTTGTTATTTTTGGGTGTTTTTTTCCTTTTCAACTTGGGTTGGTTAAATATTTATTTCATTAGTTGTAAGTTTATTTATTTTTTCAAAACAGTTTATCAAAATATTATTTAAACTTTATGCGAGAATATCAGTATGGTTCTCCCAAATCCTTCGCATTTTCTGTCTTCCTAACTTTTCTTTTAATTCTAATTATTATATTTTAAGCTCCACCAAGCTATTTATCGTTTCCTAGCTAATACAATCTATCACTAACTTAATTCTGGATTTCATTTTTTTGCTACAGAAAAGTTAAAGTATACATTAGAAGACATACAAAATATATATAATAATCTAACTGAATAAAATTGTGAAGTATCGTGTAATGTTAGAGAATAATGTAAATCATATTTTAAAATTTAATTTGACAAGTGGTTTTTTTAACATAGCATTAGAGACTTAATGATCAAGTGGTCACGAGTTTGAATTTCATCATCCCTATTTATTTGATAAAAAAAATTAAGCACAAGTTAATGTGGATCTATACGAGTTTCAAGTTATAAGGGCTTTCACTTGAAGCGGTATATTAGATAATAATATAAATCATATTTTGAGATCTAATTTAATATTTTAAACTATTGAGTTGAGATGATTCTTTAACATGTATACACAATGCAACTATCAATTCCTAACATTAAATAAATTAAAATAAAAAACATTTGGTATGGGAATTAATATTTTGTTCAACATGGATGTCATAATATATTCTTTACATGATGTGTATGAATATTATTTAAATAAATCAACAAATGTATAAACTCTAAATCAAAGAAAATAAAGAAAGGGAAGGATTAGCTTAAATGGTTTTCCATTTTGTTTCATCGCTTCTATAACAATGGTTTCGCCACTGGTTATGAAATAACAAGATCTAATACCTTAATTCTTGATGACTTTAAATTTAATGTAGGATTTCACTTTGAAAAGCCTCTTAAAGCTTTTTCTTTAAAGAAAATTTAAAGAAAATTATTGGAGATGGTAAAGTCAATTTCAAGATTAGAGAATCTTCATATTTTTTCAATGTCTAGTAGTTAGCATTTTCAAAGAACATCTCACAGGCTTAATTTAATTGCACCATTTTTTTTATAATATATTATGTATTATAGGCTTGTATATATTAAGAAAAAAATTATTATTATTGTGATTATTATATATTGCCCTACATATATAAATAAAAAATATTAACTAACTAATAAGTTAAGCCTTCTATTATTCTTAACTTGATATTAGAACCATTACAGTTTAAACATCTCTATTCTTCTCTCCAATCACTACTAGAAATTCATTTAATATCAATGGAATTACTAACAGAATAATTCTACTGGTAATTTAAGGTCGCCATTACCGATCGAATTTAATCCATCGCTAGCTACCGACGACCAAATTTCATCAATAGCTACTGATAGAATTACAAACGGAATGTTAAGAATATGAAAAAAAAGGCAGTTCACTGACGTGGAGGTTATTGGAGGTATTTTTTACAGATAAAATCACCGAGGGATTCAAAACATAAGCTCTATATGGTGACGTGATCGATTCATAGATGAAAATACCAATGAAATCACTAAGAGATTCAAAATGGCAGCTTTGTATGGTGACGTGCCCTATTTACCGTCATACTAGTTGATACAATCATATACAAAATAGGTCCGTCAGTGAAGCTATTGGTAAAAGTTAATATATCCCCTCTTTACTGACCCTCTTTTCCCCTATTTCTCCATATTCTTCCCCATCTCAACTCCCTCTAACTGCAAACAACCAATCCTCCCAAAAAAATCTCCCTCTTCTCAGCACAACAAGTCGTATTTCTTGAAGTCTTCTCGTCACAACTTCTGTGTTCTGATTTACCGATGGATTTTTATTAGTTTTTATAAGTGTTATATCTTTTTAAATTTTAAAATTTAAATGTGATTTTTTTTAGTATATATATTTTGTTAGTAGATGTACATGTTTTATTGTTATTTCTCAAGCAAGCTTCTTTTATTTTACTGTCATCTTTGTTTTTTGCTACATAATCACAGGGACATAAAGAATAGAAAATATTTTTTTGTTGGAAGAGTTGAAAAGGATATTGCACCCTCGCATCTTTCTGGTTAATAATTGCATGATATTGTATCATATTACAATGACATTGTGTTCGGTCTCCAATTAGGTAAGTAGAAATTTCCTGGTTTTGGTTTGATCCGTAATTGGCTAAAGCAAAGTATCTTTTGGGAGCTTTCTTATTGGAAGACCAATCTTCTTTGACATAACCTTGACATCATGCATATTGAAAAGAATGTGTTTGAGAACATTTTCAACACCATCATAGATGTGCAGAGGAAGACAAAGGACAACATCAAGATTAGATTGGATGTAACTTTGTTCTATAACCATAAAAATATGAAATTGGTTTGTGATAATTCACGGGTCACAAAACCAAGAGCAAGCTCCGTGTTAGAGAAAAACACACGACTATTAGTCTACAAATAACTTAAAAGTTTGTGTTTTTTGGATGAACATGCTTTGAACATATCAATGTTGGTTAATATGAAGGAATGTGGATTGTATAAAATGAAGAGTCATGATTGCCATGTGTTTATGAAAACACTCATCCTATTAGCTTTTCATGATTTGTTGCCAAAGGGGATATGAGATGCACTTATAAAGAACAATCATTTCCTTAGAGATTTATGCTTCAACAAGTTGAATGTTGATCACATTGAGAAACTTGAAGTGAATATTGTGGAGACACTATGCAAACTTGAGATGATATTCCCTTCATCATTTTTTGATTCAATGGAGCATCTCCCCATACATCTATCATTCAAGGCAAAAGTTGGAGGACCGATCCAGTATAAATTGATGTACCTATTCAAATGATTAGATATTACAGTTGCAATGTAATTCATATATAAAAATATTTTCTTTGTTTTTCTTCATTGAAAACATTTGATTAATTTAATACAGGTACTCGTTCAATCTCAAGAAAAGGTTAAGAACAAGGTGCATGTTAAGAATTTAATATGTGAGGCCTATATTGTTGAGGAGATCTCAATATTTATCTCGTACTATTTTGAACCTTATTTGAGAATGAGAATCAATTATGTTCCACAACATAATGATGGTGATGAAGTGTCTTCCAGTGGGAAATTGTTAATATTCTCCAATTCTGGATGATCCATATCTAAAAATATCATAAGAGGAAGATATTTGTTAGAAATAAAATTTAAACAAGCACACAATTATATTTTATTTAACTGTGATGAGTTAAGACCTTTTATTCAATAAGTGTATATATGTGTAATACTAATTAAACTTTATCAATAATATATTGTAATATAATACACTCATTACCACTTATAAGGAACATCGATAATATTTGCTATTCAATAACTCACAGCTGATCGAATCCTAGATCTTTCAATTATAAGATGAATAATTTGCCACATGGTTCTGAACACATGCAAGCATTATCTTAAACTCATTCTCACTTGCAAAATTATTATATGCATGTTATTACGTGATTCTCATTTACTGTTCATTGATGTACATTATATACAAGGTTTATCAACTAAGAAGAAGTGCTACTAAATCATTGTCTTCACTAAGCCTGGGTCCTGAAAGAAATGTTAAGTGCTGCAACGGGTATTTTATCAATGAATATATTTTCCATACTGAAGAATACGGGAATGGAAGAAAGACATACAACGGTGGTGTTTGTGTTAAGGGATCGACTAGTAGTGAGTTAGAAGTTGACTACTATGATAGATTAGAAGAGGTCATTGAATTGCAATATCATAGCAAGCAGAATAAAGTGTTTTTATTCAAATGCTATTGGTATCACATGATTGATAGAGGAATCATATTTGATCCACACTATGGTCTAGTTGAAATCAACTTGAAAGCTAGACTCCGCAATGTAAACGATGTCTTTATTTTCACAAAGTAATGTCAACAAGTTTATTACATATATATCCTTTCTTTTAGAAAGGATCCATCAATAGTAGATTGGTTGTCTGTTTTAAAAACAAAACCTAAGGGTTGTGTTGAACTTGTTCAGGATGAGAACGAAGATATAAGTGTGCGAGATGAAGTCTTTCAAGTTAGTGAGTTAGTTGAACCATATCGAGTCGCTCCTTTGATTGACTTCAAAGAAAATTCAAATTTTTATGTTTTCGATGATGGTTTTGTTGATGTTGATGCATAGGAGTTGAATGTTGTTTTGAGCTGTAGTGGACAAACAAATGTCAATGAAGATGATGATATCCATATTGAAGATTGTGATGAAGGTGATGACTATTCAATTAACGAAGAAGAAGAAGAAAGTTCAGACTAACTATCAGAATGAAGCCTTATATAAAACGTTTTTTCCATGTAATATATATTACAAATATATTTATTTTTGCGATGGATAATTTAACAATCAAAATAATTACTTGAAATGCCACTATCATCGAAGTCCATACTAATGGACAAACATCCATCGGCATTTCATAAAAAGTTGAAAAATAATTACTTGAAATGCCATTATCATCAATGTCTATACCGATAGACAATCTTTCGTTGGCATTTCACAGAGAGTTGAAAAATAATTACTTGAAATGCCATTATCACCGATGACTATACTGACAAACAAACATACATCAGCATTTTATAGAGAGTTGAAAAATAATTACTTGAAATGCCATTATCACCGACGACTATATTGACAGACAAATATACATCAACATTTTATAGAGAGTTGAAAAATAATTACTTGAAATGCCACTACCACCGACATCCATATCGATGGATTCCAGTCCGTTGGTATGTTGTTAGTGGGTCACTATTACCTACAACATCATCAACGAACAATGCAAATTTCAAAGAACGATGCATTAAATGCATCTCTGACCATGTCATTTTGCTGACAGAATTACCAACGAACAACAAAAAATATGAAGGGTAATACAAAATGTTGGTGCAAAATTTAAAAATTATAGACGGATTTTCAAAACTTCACTGACAGAATAAATTAAAATATTATTATTTTTAATTTTTGTTGGTGAATTCGTCAGTAAAAAATGCTCTATAAATCCCTGCAACCACCCTTTTAGTTCATTTTTTCATCTTCTTCATTCTTCACCTTTCAGTTTTGATTTTTTTCCTCTCATTTCTTCAATACTTTTACCTGAAATTTGTAACTAGTTTTTTTTCTCAATCTTCATCAAATTAAAAAGTTATGTGTTTCTTCTATTTCATTTTATGTTGAAGTTTTTTTTAGCTATTTTTTTATGTTTTTTGTCTTGGTGTATTTTTATAATGTAGATAAAGTCTTGACATCAACACATTATTAAGATAAGCATATTTCATTTCTAAAGTCTATAGTTTATTTTCTTTTTAAATTTATTCAATATATTTTATTGTTGTATTGATGTAATAATAGAATAATTTATTGAATTATAATCATTAATGTTTACCTTAGAATAAGTAATTGAATATGTTGAAATAATTAGTAATTTTACTAAATTATTGCATGATTTGTGTTTAATTATTTGTATTAATTTTAATTTTCAGTCTAGAGTTTTTTTTAATTTATTGAATATTTTTTTTATTATTTGTATTTATGTAATGATTGAATAATTTATTGAATTGTAATTGTTAATGTTGAATTTACCTTAGAGTAAGTAATTGAATATATTGGAATAATTAGTAATTTTGCTACATTATTGCATGTTTGTGTTTAATTATTTGCAATAATTTTAATTGTTATTCTAGAATTTTTTTTGAATTTTTTATTGGTTTTATTTATATAATGATTGAATATGTTGTTAATGTTGACTTTACCTTGTAATTAGTGTGAATGTTATATATATAGATGTTATGTTATATACAATATTAGTATAGATAGAGTTAATTGGTTGTAGCTTTTGTCAATATTTATAGGTTTGTGGATTTGAGTAGTATCCAGTATAGGAGAGGTGCTGTTGAATTTTTTTTAACATTCAAATTTAATTATATAATTATTCGTGTATGATTGTGTAGATGCGTAAAACGAAAATCACAACTCATCACTCATGTATAGTTGCAGCTAGTTCTTCTAGTAGCGAGGATGACGTATCCTTAGGTGTCTCTCAATAAAAGGCACCTACGCCACCTACGTTGTCAACCGATGTAGCCTCTTCTAGTGTAGGTTTATAGCATAGAGGTGGCGTGCCTTCATAGCAGAATCAATTCACCTGCAAGTACGAGGCATAGTGGAAAGACGACCTTTCAATATAAGTTTGTTAAGGTTTTAGTTTTTTCTTTTCAATTATAACATAATTTATGAAAAACTAATCAATATTTTATTAATTTAATTTATTTTCAGGTTCACAAACATTGACCCCAAGTAATATCATCAGTGTTTAAATAGTCAATGAAGATTCCATTATCTCAAAGTAGTTAGATATCTATACATCCTGAATTGATACCTCAAAATGACTCATGGTTTGACAGATTTGAGGTTGATGTTAATTTTTAATTTTCAGCTTATTTCTAATAAATTATTAATATAATTGTAAATAAATTATTATTTTTATTTAAAATTAATTATTTATGCACAAGAAAAATTCTATTGGGATAGTGCACAAGACAACATTGTGAGGAGGGTGTGGAAAAATTATGCAGCAACTAGGTAACATAAAAAACAATACAAGATTTTTTTTTAAAATTTACTTTTCAACATCTAACATCTCTCTATGAAAGTAGGTTGCATGATTTTTGGTATGAATCATAAAAAAAAGCAAAAAATTCGAGAGAGATAGGGGTCTCTAAGGTTGGAACGACATGACAGTTTGGAGGGATTTCAAACCGATATACATATCGGAAGATTTATGGCTACGTTATCTTGAGCACATGATGTTTGAGCGGTTCACACGACACTACATTCTGGTGCTAGCAACTGGAATCGGCCAATTCATTGCTCAATGACAACACATACCAGCGATTCTGTTTTGTTTGCTGCATAAGCGAAATGAATGGTAAGATTAATTTAAATGAAATATATCATTAAATTAATTTGTTGTTAATTAATATTTTTTCATTATAGGCCATGTCTCTTGGACGTGAGTTGAGCTTAATGGAGCTGTTTGTGGAGACGTATGTGCGGAGTCAAGACTATAAAAAAGGATGCAATAGTTCGTTGGCAACCGTGCTCAACACTTTGTGGTATATTTGTTCAACCATTTTATTTTGTAAGTTATTAATTTTATTGAATTGAATATGATGATTACTTTTTTATTTTTTATTTTCAGGAGACTTATAACAATCGATTGAGGGAGAGATATGGGGAATATCCTTTGACCTATTACAATTGGTCAAGGGAGAGATATGGGGAAGATCCTTTGACCCATTCAGAATTCGATCCATATTTATGGAGGGAGGTTGAATAGTCTAGTGGACTTGATAAAAATCAGGTTTACGAGCTATCCAACATTACGATCGAGAACTTGTAGGCAGCCCGTAGTGTTTGAACTGTTGGGAGCTCCCAATTAGTATCGAGCACCCAATTTAAGGAGTTTGTGGCCTTACAACAACACATGAGTTAGCTCACCTAAAAATACAATCACCTATCAGCAGAGTATGCACAATTCAAAGTGGAGTATGCAAAACTCAAAGTAAATCATGAACAACTTCATGAAATGGTCATGAACATGGTATCATAGAGTGGTGATATATGTGAGTCTCATCCTTTTTCATCGTATAACCACCAGCCTCTTTATCTTCCTCCTTCTCCTCCACCTCTACCTTTATATTAATTTTTAATGAATATTATTTATCTTTAATAGTTCATTTAATTTTTTTTTGAAACACATTCGGTTTGTAATGAATATTATTTAACTTTACTTTTTTTTGATCTTTAATAAAAAATTTATTTGCATAATTGATTTTTATTACCATTAATTTATATAATTTTATATTATATATTTTAAATAATTTTTCAAAAATATATTTAAAAATAATCACAGAGGGTTTCACCGACGGAATATCTCCGTCGGTATTTGACAGTAGCTACCACATTCACTAACAAATTTATAGACAAATATATTTTCAGTTGATATTTCACACTCACCAACAACTTTTCTGATGGACTTAATCCATCAGTATTTGACAATACTTGCCACAATAACCGATGAATATATAAACGAAAATCTTCGGTCGGTATTTCAAAACTCACCGACGGTATATATCTATCTGTATATCACACTATCACCAATGACATAAATTAGTTAATATATTTTAAGCGGGAAACTTTTTTATTTGTATGCAATTTTCGCTTGTAAAATTATTGGCAAATGTTTTTATGTCACCAACCAATATAATGATGGATGGTGGTATTATTGATGAAGAAAAGCCAGCAAAAATATTTTATTGGTGAAAACATCAATAAATAATTTATCAATGAATGAACTTTTAATCATGACCGATAAAATATTTGTATCAGTAAAGTTATAAAATCTTATAGTGAAAAGACTGTCCTTCTCTCCGGTAGACTCTTCATCTCAGCCTACGGTGCATACCTTTTCTTCTCCCTCTACTTTGGAAGCTTCCCTGGTTGTTTTCATGAATCCTTGGACCTTTCCGTCTCCCTCTTGTGATCGATCAAAACTGATAACTGCAAGATTGTATAGCAATAACTGTGCAGACTCTATATATATATATATATATATATGACTTTTGGGTTTCATATTATAGGATCTTTGCCCAATTAATAATAAGCTACGCGAAGAGATCAGCGGCCTCAATCATTTCTCAATATAATTTTAGTTTAAGTAAGATAATAGATTTTATAATTATTTTTATTTTTTGCTCAAATGATACTAATTACTCATGTCAGTCCCCTATCTATAATCTAATTGTCAATTGGATCATTATCCTAATACCCTTTAAAAAACCCATTATTGTGAATTTTTAATAAATTCAGTATTTTTTAACTTTTCTATATAACAAAGGTACTTTAAACGGAAAAATATATTGGATTATAATCGGAAAATGTGCTGATGATAGTAACGCTCGGGATTAGATGAGCTGCATAACATCACATGTTCAATTTCAAGTTCGGTATACTTCCTACGAGAAAATTAATATGCAGTCGAAGTCCTTGTCCAAATAATACTGTACTACGTCCTTCCTATTAATTAGGACAAGTAGTTGTAATATTAATTTCATATTACTCCTCTAATTATTTTATTCGTTCAATCTTTTCCAATTGATGGTGGGAAGTATATTCGTAAGTTAAGGTTTTATTGCAAACATGGGCGGTTGTTCAAAGCCAGAACCGTACAGGATTATATCATCCAAATCCTAATCCTAAAGGAGATCGTTTAATTCCTTGTAATGTAATGGCAAATTCTAACCACTATAAATACAAGGTAATAGCTAAGAACTTCTCAAGATTCACTATCACTAACACAATATTCGTTTCTCGCTTTTGCTTACTGCTTGCTTTGCTCTCACGTAATGGGGGCTGGTGGTTTTGCTGCCGGTGATGTTAAAAACTATCCCGGAAAGGTCACTCGGCATGTGGTAAATGCTTGTGTGCTAGGAGCCATGCGAGGATTAATTTTCGGATACGACCTAGGTATCTCGGGTGGTGTGACGTCTATGGCTCCCTTTTTGAATAAATTTTTCCCAGATGTTTATCGTAAGGAAGCATTAGATACATCCACTGATCAATATTGCAAGTTAACGATATGGGGCTAACCCTGTTCACATCTTCATTATACCTGGCTGCATTACTTGCATCTTTTGGAGCTTCTTATATCACAAGGACGTCGGGTCGGAAAAGTACAATGCTCCTTGGTGGCATCGTATTTTTCACCGGAGCTGCTCTCAGTGCCGGTGCTGTGGACCTCTCAATGCTCATCGCCGGTCGCATTCTCTTAGGTGTTGGAGTTGGTTTTTCAACTCAGGTAATCAGCCCTTCTATCTATACTAAAAAGATCAATGCTCTTTGGTGGCATCATGTTTTTCATCGGAACTCTATTTATCATGCATTCTATGTGCTAACTTAATTGTAAATTTTTGTTTTGATATCGATCAGTCTGTGCCGCTATATGTGTCCAAGATGGCTCCACAAAAACATCGTGGTGCTTTCAACATCGTGTTCCAACTGGCAATCACTATTGGCATTTTCATAGCTAATCTTGTCAATTACTTGACACCTAAGATTGCTGGAAACCAAGCATGGCGTTACAGCTTAGGCGGAGCGACCATTCCTGCTGCCCTCATCTGTCTTTCAGGGCTTAAACTGGATGACACTCCAAACTCGTTGTTAGAGCAAGGCAAAGCTGAAAAAGCTCGAGAAATACTTAGAAAGATACGTGGCCTTAACGACAAGGAAATTGAGTCTGAGTTTCAAGATTTAGTCACGGCCAGTGAGGCAGCTAAGCAAGTGGAGCATCCCTGGACTAGAATCCTCAAGAGACAGTATCGGCCGCAACTGACCATGGCTGTAGCTATTCCGTTTTTCCAACAACGACTGGGATGAATGTGGTCATGTTCTATGCTCCTGTCCTCCTCCAGAGTATTGGTTTTGAAAGTAATGCTTCCCTCTTATCCACGGTTATCACCGGCGCTGTTAACATTCTTGCCACCGGTGTTTCAATCTATGGCAGTGATAAGTCTGGAAGAAGATCTCTGTTTCTTTCAGGTGGAGCTGTCATGCTTGTATTTCAGGTAATTAAGAATTATATGTAGCCTGGAGATAAAATTGTTCGCTTGTGTAATTTGGTTTACATATACCACTACTACTGCTACTACTTGGATATCTTATGTAAATTAATGTTACTTGTGCAGGTTGCGCTCGCAGTTTTCATCGGATCCAAGTTTGGAACATCTGGAGATGTGATTGAATTGCCAAAGTGGTATGCCGGTATAGTTGTAGCATGCATCTGCTTATTTGTTTCTGCCTTTGCGTGGTCATGGGGGCCATTGGGATGGCTAGTTCCGAGTGAAATATTTCCGCTAGAAATTCGATCAGCCGGGCAAAGCATCACCGTGGCAGTCAACATGTTATTCACTTTCTTCATAGCTCAGCTTTTCCTCGCAATGCTTTGCCACTTCAAATTTGGTTTGTTCATCTTCTTTGCAATCTTTGTGGCAATCATGAGTGCCTTCATCTTTTTCTTCTTGCCTGAGACGATGAACATCCCCATTGAAG
Organism: Populus ilicifolia; assembly: GCA_015708895.1. Taxonomy (NCBI): domain Eukaryota; kingdom Viridiplantae; phylum Streptophyta; class Magnoliopsida; order Malpighiales; family Salicaceae; genus Populus; species Populus ilicifolia. The sequence goes on from SRLM01002888.1 coordinate 71,537, forward strand.
AGATGACTAGAGTGTGGAAGCAACATTGGTATTGGAGGAGATTCATGCCTGAAGATGACGATTGCCAAGCTTTGGGTGTCATGGTCTAGGAATATCATCTTTTGATTAGCTTCTTTTAGTTTCTGTATTTTCTTTCTACTAGGTTTTTTCTATTTAATTAAACAGCAGCCGTAATGCGGACTTCTCAGGAAAATGTTGGAGGAGACTAAAGTTAAAACCTTAATTTTATTAGATATATAACTGTATTTGTTGATGAGTTCAATATCCAGTAAGATTACCATCTTCCAATTATTAATTGTTCTTGGACGAATTGCTGGGCGAGAGTTTATTGCAAATTTGTATGCTCTTCCCTTCAATTGAATATAAACCTGATGCTAATTAGGCTATTTTGCAATTATTCTTTCACGCGGAGCTGAGAAAGGGAGAAATATTCTCATGGAATCGGAAATTGTGAGTATGGATAGTAGACAATACAGGACAACTCAAAGAACATTAATAAAGAGGATAGTTGTATAGATTACTAGATGCTGTAAGTGACATGATGATAACTTTTCTGTGTTTCCTAGTTGTTGTTCAATATATTATGGGTTTCGAGTATTCTGATAGCAATCAGTTGAATATTATTGCCCTTGTGTTGTACAGTTGCTGAAGTTGTCAATCTAGCTTCTCCTGGCAAGGACGTGTTTCCATGACCATTCTATTAACGCAAGAATTTACTTGATTCGGCAATTTATCCTATGCACATAGAGCTGTAGAGATCTCACTATTACCGAGAGAATGTTACATGAATAATTTTGTGAAGCAACACGCACCGCCAGCCTTAATGCTAGCGATAACATACATACTTAAGGAAATTTATTTTAATCAAATAAATTATAGATTAAGAAAATTTATTTTAATCAAATAAATTATAGATGGATGAAAAATTAATTTTAAAAAATTTAATTTTTTATTTAAATAATCTTTAATTTTTTTAGATTTAATTATTGATTTATAATAATAACTAATGTTAACATTAATGATGGAAAAAATTAATTCTATAACTTTTTTACTTTCAAAACTCACTATATAAAAAAAAAGAATTAAGAGTTTCTAACTTAAATTTTTTTAATTTTATGCACTCCTCGGTTTTTTTATACTTTAATTTTTCTTTTAAATCTAGAATTAATTTAAATTCATCTTGTTATATAATTTATGGTTAAAAAATCTTGCTTAGAAGCGGATTTAAATCAATGTGGTATTGTTAGAATCATGTGAGCCATATTGTAAACATCTTAGTTGTGTAAATGAAAAATAATAAATTTTTAAGGACAAGTGATTCATCCTTAACAATAAAAGTAAAAAAAAAAAACTAAAAAATTAATTTAATCGAGAAAGTTCAACCATAAAAAAAATTAATTAAATTGATTAGAATATCCAAAAAAACTTCCAGTTCAGTTTGATTTTAATTTTGTGATGATTAAATCGAACAACCCGACTTGAAACAGTTTAAATTAAAAAAAAAAAAGAAGTTATATAAATGGCCTCCTCAGACACGCCACACAACCCATACCAGCCCCACCACGTCTCTTCTATATGCGCTCACAAGTTAACACCTAATTAATTCTTTCATTTTTCAACTACTCCGATCCAAGCTCTCACAAGTCCACTCACCATTAATTCTTCACAGCACACAACATATTTAATTCTTCACAGTAAGCTATACTCATAATTAATTCTTTGTTTTGCAACACCCCTAGTTAGCACAATATATCTTGTTTCAATTTTTAACATATAAAACTGAAATAAATCGATATGTTTGATTTGATTTTAGTTTTATTTTAAAATTTTAATTTAATTATTTTTATAAGTAAAAATTAAACCAGACTAAAACTGATCACCCTTACTTCGTAACAACAAAAAAATTTATTATTTTAAAGTACTTTAAAAATATCTTATTTGAAAGTACATTTAAACCAATATAATTTTGTTAGAATTTTAAAAAATATATTACAAATAGCTTAACTGCACAAGGAGAAGGAATAAATCCTTCAAATTCTCAACATGTTCAGCATTGTACCTTTAGGAAACTATTTAGTATGCACAATTTTAAAAGTATAAACGTTTTCATCTCTACAATATTTCACCTTGTTGAAAGGTTCAACCATATTTTTTTTTATCATGAAAACCATATTCTTTGTCTTGACGATTATCAGCATCTTATTAGAATGCATAGTCTTCCCATCAATATGATTTCCATCATTTGCAATGTTTATGATCTCTATTAAATTAAGCATTAGCTGTAATAAGTCTTGGTAGAATGCATAGTCTTCCATCATTTTATTCATTGTGGCTTGCAAAATTCAATATGGTTGCCTGACGGCGTACATAAGACTTGCCTGCCGGTGGCATGTCACCCTCCATGCTCCAAACTGTCTTTTTTCCCGGTGGATATCGAAACCAATAGCCTAAAATAAAATCCCAATTGTTTATTTATCGAAATATGAATCACTACTTTGTCTTTACTGCTGTGTATATTCACAAAAATATATAATTGAGGAAAAGATTCAGATACATGATTTGATTGTTTTGTGGTAATTAAATAATTGAGAAAAAAAATTGATATTCTATTCCTGATAGTTCATCAAGAAATTGGATAAATATACAAAACTGTTCCACTTTAATAAGGCTAGTTGCAGGTGACATTACTGCCTGTGAAGGCTTCAACCTCCATCATCAATTCAAAGTCATAAAATTGATGGCTTCTACTTCTCGTTATGCAGAGAGACAAAAGTACTCCTCGAATGCCCTAACAAAACTGTTCCGCATTAAACAGGCCCTCCTCCAGCAGTCATCGTCCTTAAATGTTGCTTCCAGTTTTTCAAACTACTTTGTAACTATCTGGAGGAATTGACGCTGCCCTTAGAATTATTGCACCATCCCGATCATATAAACTAAGTTTTTTATATATACATTTAGGGTTTCTCGAGTAAGTTTACACGTATTATACTACATTTCTACACTTTGAATAACTCTTATAAAACAGAACTTATACCCTACAATCCGTCAGACCGTCACCATCAATATTAGCTGAGTAAAAACCATATAGGAAGCAGTGTTCTTGACCCCATTAGCCAAATACCCTTAGATGCTCTGCTATGGTCTCCACGATGCTATACTCGTATCCAAGGAAAGTTTGTGCTGGGAACGTCGTCGTCATTTTTGACCTTTCTTGGGTCAGGTGGTCCAAGATAATGGTGGTGGTTTGGGCAGGAAGAGAATCGATATCTAAAACTATATGCTAACTTTTGATCTCGGACTGCATCATCATTACCAAGAAAGGCATGGAAGTTTTGGAGAAAAATAAAAGGTGATTTGATTTTGAACAAAGAGAAACAAAAGATTTGATGGTGATTTAATTTTTTTAAAATCCGTACAATCATATAGCAAAAATAGAAGTTGATAAACTCAAATAGGAAAAAACTAAAAAAAGAAATGCTCACAAAAAATATTATCAGCTCAAAACTAAATAAGTGAGGATCATCAAATTATATAAAACTATCATTTACAATGATTTTTTTAATACAAATAGAAATAATGATTGATTGAAAGTGGTTTTATTTATTTATTTGCAGTTATTTAAAGACATTTTCAAACCAATTCTCACTACCAAAAGTAATTATACTTCGTAGATTAAATTAAAGATAAAAATCAAAGGATCCATCTAATGTGAAACGGTTTTTTGCCCATGCTCATGATTAAAGGTTATTTCTAAGGATTTTGTTCAATTAAATTGTTCAAATGATTTTTTAGATAAGTTTATATAGAATAAAAGTTTTTTTAACAAAAAAAATTTAGATTTCGACCTTGTTTGTTTGTAAAAAGGTAGGGTTTTTTTTTTAAAAAATAAATTATGAAAAAATGAATTATTTTCTGATATTTGGTAGCATAATGAAAAATAAGTTAAAAAATACTTTTTAATTTTTAGTTATGTCACAGAAAATAAGTTATAAAATAATTTATTAATATTTTAATTTTTTTTTTAAATTTATTAAAATAATGAAGAACAAATCTTATAAATTAAAAAGTTGAATGAAAATAAAATTAAAAAAAATATAATTTCATAAATTATCTCAAATAAAATAAATAATAATCAAAATAATAGAGATCTTATCTAAAAATTTAAAAAAATAAAAGATGAAGATTAAAATAATAATGATTATCATTTTATAAATTATTTCAAATAAAATAAGTAAAAAATAAAAAATAAGGATCAAATTTAATACATAAAATTTTTTAATTAAAAAATAATAAAGAAAGAGCAAATAATAATTATAAAAATAAAGATTAAAGTTAATAAAAAAAATAAATTCTAAGAGATAAAATGAGAAAAAATATTTAAAATAAAATATATATAGTAATTAAAAGTTTAAGGACTAAATTTAATATAATCAACAAATAATATAATATTTTTAAGTTTTTTATAATTTTCATAAAGTATTTTTCACTCAAAATAAAAAAAATATTTTTCTAAAAAACAAGTTAATTTTTTTTAACTAGAATATATTTTCTCTTAACTATGGAGTATTTTTGTTAACTATTTTCTTTAAAAAAAATTTAAATAATTTTCCAAACTACTTTTTAAACAAAACAAACAAACACAGCTTGAAATAAATGAATAAATAAAGTTTCTTGACGGCATTGCCTATCTCCTTTTATCCAGGGAGGTCCAATGGCTATGATCAATGCAGAGGTCATCGAACCGCCAAATGTCATGAAAATATTAGTCACTCAAATTCAGCATTTAAATCTTTGATCTTTCGTTTCAGTTTTTTCACCAGAACTTCGTTCAAGCACTTCTGGTTCTTCTGTCTGCTCTCTCTGTCTCTCTTTCCTCCATTGTCTATTCCTTATCCTCCATTCCAATCTCTGCTGCGCAAATCATCCCTGTCTTATCCTTGATTGCTAATTTAGGAAACAAAACCAAATATGGAACAAGATCCCATTTATCAGTTCCTTCTTTTTGAGTACCTGTAGACTTTTTAGCAAGCAGATTGTGCACTCCTGCAGCCACAGATTTCAATCATAAACAAAACCCGCTATTTCATTTTCCTTTCTTTTGTCTCTCAATCAATCTGTAATGGAGAAATCTGGTTATGGTCGTGATGGTATTTACAGGTCACTAAGACCAAAACTTGTCCTTCCTAAGGATCCTAACCTTTCTTTGGTCTCGTTTCTTTTTAGAAACTCCAATTCTTATCCTCATAAACCGGCTCTTATTGATGCGGATTTGTCTATAACCTTATCTTTTTCAGAGCTCAAATCCATTGTCATCAAGGTCGCTCATGGATTGCTCAATCTGGGCATCTCTAAAAATGATGTTGTTCTTATCTTTGCTCCCAATTCTTACCAATTCCCTATCTGTTTCTTGGCTATCACTTCCACCGGTGCTATTGCAACAACTGCAAATCCTCTTTATACAACCTCAGAACTTTCGAAACAGATTAAAGATTCTAATCCCAAGTTGATTATTACAGTCCCTGAATTGTGGGACAAAGTCAAAGGCTTCAATTTGCCTGCTGTCTTCTTAGGACCCAAACGAGTGTCTTTGCCGTTGGAGTCAGGTTCTAGAATCACAAGTTTCGATTCTTTGGTTGGGTTAGGAGGATCTAATTCTCAGTTTCCTTCGAGTAATGTGAAGCAAAGTGATATATCTACGCTTTTGTATTCGTCAGGGACTACAGGGGTTAGTAAAGGAGTGGTTTTGACACATGGGAATTTCATTGCTGCTTCTTTAATGATCACTATGGATCAAGTAATGGCAGGTGAGATGCACAATGTTTTCCTTTGTTTCTTGCCCATGTTTCATGTGTTTGGATTGGCTGTGATCACTTACTCACAGCTACAAATGGGAAATGCTGTTGTCTCAATGGGAAAGTTTGAATTTGAGATGGTTTTGAAGACTATTGAGAAGCACAGAGTGACCCATATGTGGGTTGTGCCTCCAGTGGTGCTTGCTTTGGCTAAACAGGATATGGTTAAGAAGTATGACCTTTCGTCGTTGAGAAATATTGGTTCTGGTGCTGCCCCTTTGGGAAAAGATTTGATGAAGGAATGTGCCAAGAATTTGCCCGATACTATAATTTCTCAGGTAGTTGACATGGCTGGTTTTAATGCTTAAAGAAAATCATAATTCAAGTTTAAGAAAATATGAAATGTTTCGAAGTTCACGTTTATGCACAGAAATCATTTCCTTTTGATTTGGAAAACAAAAAAAGAATTTCTTCTTTCTGAATCATGTTCTCTGTGGTTTTAGGGCTATGGCATGACTGAAACTTGTGGCATAGTATCAGTGGAGGATTCGAGACTAGGTGTTCGACATTCTGGCTCTGCTGGAATACTTGCTGCAGGAATTGAGGCCCAGATAGTCAGTGTGGAAACTCTAAAGCCTCTCCCTCCTAATCAGTTAGGGGAAATATGCGTTAGGGGACCCAATATGATGAGAGGTAAGATGCCATCTAGCATGCTTCAATGAAAAGTTTTCAGTTCTTGCGCAAATGGCTGTGTTAGAACAAAAACTAAATGTTGTCCAGCTAGGAAAAATAATGAGATGACTAACTTGGATTAAAATTAGATTATCTTGACGGAATAACATCTGAAATATCCATTTAACTAAAGCCAACACGTTTGTGCAATCCATCGGCAGGTTATTTCAATAATCCGCAAGCCACAAAAGATACGATAGATAAAAAGGGTTGGGTCCATACTGGAGATCTTGGATATTTTGATGATGATGGACAAATTTTTGTGGTCGATCGGATTAAAGAGCTCATCAAGTATAAAGGTTTTCAGGTACTATCTAGTAAAGGAAATACCTAAATATTTGTAAAATTGTTTATCGCCTGAAGAAATACATTGCAACATTACTCACGCACTTTGGCTATTCTCTGAGCTGAATGGTGTTGACATTTTCTTGATCGATTTTCACTAGGTTGCACCTGCAGAACTGGAAGGGCTGCTAGTTTCTCATCCTCAAATTTTGGATGCTGTTGTCATCCCGTAAGTTGAACACAAGGATTTGTGCCACTGACATCAGAGGACTCGTGAAAACTACTTTAATGTACATTTATATCTTAAGTTCAAGCTGCTGATTATTTGCATCACTTACTCGCTGTAGATATCCTGATGCTGAAGCTGGTGAGGTCCCAGTTGCATATGTTGTGCGCTCACCCAATAGTGCACTGACTGAAGTAGATGTTCAGAAATTTATTGCTGATCAGGTAAGTGGCAGTTTATGGAAAGTAGTGCGCTTTCTTGAGAATCATAATTCATTTAGTAGAATACAGTTTGGTTTGATTAAACTTCTATCTCGTCTTTGGAACTATGAATTCTGAATTCCATTGGATTGCAGAAAACTTGGGGGAACTTGATCTGCACAACTATCAAAGATTAGGCAACTTATAGTAATGTAGAAATATCACTATTCTAACTGTTAGATTCTGTTTTCTAAAATAAATTCATGCCATCTAGTTCTCAAAGCTATGCTGTATCGTCCATAATTGTCAGTCCAGTAGCTCTGTTGCTGTTGCTCGTTCGTTCAAAAAAAAAACATCTTTTTTCCTTAACTTACATGTGATGTTTGAAATAAGTTTTTTTCTGTAACTTAAAATCGATTTTCTTCTCTGAAGTGGAAATACTTACAAATATGCACTCTGTACATGGAATACATTTTTATTTTTTTCTGTGATAACTACGCCATAGCTGACACTCTGTTCAGCTCACCATTGACCCCTTTCTCTGTTTTGCAGGTTGCACCTTTCAAAAGATTGCGGAAGGTGACTTTCATAAATACTGTACCTAAATCAGCTTCAGGAAAAATCCTCAGAAGAGAGCTCATTCAGCAAGTAAAATCCAAGATATGAGGTTCTACTATCCATTCGCGAATACTTGGCTTGCAGGAGAATCGACCTGGATTCTTAACTTGGCTTCCATTTCTCTTCTTGTTGTTGGATGAAAAAGGATTTTTATTTAAGATTTCCAGTTGCTAAGTAAATGTTTTTTTTCAACATTTTATGGAAGTTATTATCAGTCTCAAGTAACTACTGTTCTTCAAATGTTGCCCAGGGCTTACTTCAGGCTCTAGGATTCGCTGGATGTCGCAAGTCCAGAGCATGATCCGCCATTGTGTAGCATCAGCAAAATGCTGTCTATCACAACTATCTAGACAATTGATGAGTGGTTGTTGTACTCAGGACAATAAAACCATTCCTCGATCGCAAGAAGTCTATGAACCCAATTCTTAAATAGAGGTGAAAAATAAAAACTCCTAGCAAGTAGAGAGAAAATTAGTTAAAAGATAATCCAAAACCACGAGACCCAAAGCTGAATTTCCTCCAAAACCAATGTTGCCTCCACATTCTACACATCCCTTCAATTGGTATGTTCTTTCTTTCGGGCAGGAAGAATTCAATGAAGTCATAATAGCCACAGAACATGCATAGAAGATGAACATGCCAAATTTCCTGAGGCAAAGCATGGGAAAAAAAACAGTTGCTCAATCAATAACCTAAACAAAGTTGAATAAGTATCAATTTTTACACACAACTTGTTGAAGCATGTAATTTATTTCTTATTATTTTAGGGTATTCGTTTTTTACAACTTCTAATGCATTGATTAATTGTAGAAATAGATTGATTAAGTTACCATTTAAAAATATGACATTGAAGATGAATATTTTTAATATTTACAAGCGACCTGAAAATGATAATGATTTACAAAAAGTAGATTTTATTGAAGAATTAGTTTATGATCAACTTGCATTTACTTTGAATAAAATTGAGTTGGATAAATCTGAAGATTTGCAAATGATTTAATCTTAGAAAGAAATCACAAATAAAAAAGGCACCGAAAATATCGATACGAATCTTTTGTCAAAAGTGATAACAGATTTGACACCCCATATCATACGAATGGATGATTACTTTTTTAAAGAATCTTTACTTTCTCTTAGTTCAATGTCTTAGTTTGCTAAAAATATTATTTTTTTACTTCAGAATTTTTACCACCTCACTAGAGTATCAAAGTCAATAGAAATTTTTTGAGCAACATGCAAAACTTTTATTGGAATAACCCTTACCTTTTCAAATATTGTCTTAATCAAATATTTTAAAAAGCATTCTTAATAATAAGATAAGTTGTGTCTTTAAATTTTATCATTCTGAAACATTTGGGAGTCATTTCTCATAAAAAAAAGACCACTATAAAAATCTTACAATATGGATTTTATTGGCCCATATTCAAAGACACACATATGTTCTGTAAAGCTTGTAAAAATTATCATTATGCATCAAGATTTATTTCAAAACATAAAAAATCATTAGATAATGTTCTACTCACTTTTAAGACATATCCTAGTAGAGATTGGCATTGTACATTTCATGACTTATGACCTCATTTCTATAAAAAAAAAAAACATGCTCGACATAGTCTTAGGAATCTGACTGAAAAAGACCATGTTTGCTAGTTTTAAGAAAACTAGATGGAAAACCTATTCTTGACCCATTGAAGGCATTTAAGTCATTTTTGGACATAAAGTCAAAGGAAGGTATGAGTCATAATCACAATACTTATACATGCATATGTTTTTTTTCAAAATAAATAAATAAATAAAAATAGAGAGTGAGACTTTAGCTAGCCTGCATATAGGTAGTATGATTATATTGTTAATTTCTCATCTATAAAATTTTTTCTTCCTTCCTTTTATTTTTACTCAACCTATACATTCCACAAATATAGAAGTGTGTAGAAATGATAGGTTCCTCAAATCATCATATAAAAAACATTTGTGTTTTTGGTAGATCTAGTCTTGGGAAAGAAATAGAGTTTTTAGAATCAACAAATCATTTTGGTCAGTTACCAGCTGAAAGAAAGATTCATTTAGTGTATGGATGGGGGGAGTGTTAATAACTATATTTTTTGAAAGTAGTCAAGTTTTTAGAGTTATCCCTAAAGCTTTAACAAATAGAGACATCATTGGAAAAACAATTGAAAAGAAACTAAAGATCTCTATAATGTCTAAATACAATGTTTAAACACACTGATGTCTTTATTGCCTTACTAGGTAGTCTAGACATATTGAAAGAGATTTTTCATATTTTTTCTGGGGCCTAACTACATATTCACTATAAACCCATAGATTTATTAAATGTTAATGGTTTTTACGATAAGTTGTTGTCTTTTCTTGATTATGTTGTGGAATAAGAATTTCTAACATCTTCGGTACAACAAATCATAATCTCTATTACTACTGCTGAACAATTAATTGATCAACTACAATCTTTCATCAATGTAATTGATTCCTACATAAGTTATATAAATTGATCAACTAAAAAAAGTTGTAAAAAACTAAGATTGAATTTGAGCCATAGTTTATAAAAACTTACATCTTTTGATTTTATTAATAACATATTATTTTATTTTGTTATTTTTTATATTTATATAAGTGTGTTTCATATTTTTCAGTGTTCATTATTTCTGTGAAGTCTTCTATACTCCATCGTTCTACCTTAGGATATTGAGAACAAGTTTCGTTTTAGTTGGGCGGAAAGAGTAGTAGTTGATTAAAAAAAAACTATGTTTTCTATTTCATAAACCATTTGCAAAACTATTGTTACTAGGATGACAAAGTAAGGAGGAATTTTATTAACTCTTAAGACACATCTTGATAAATATTTTTCAATGATTATTTGCAATATTCATAATAAGGTTTATCACATACTTCTATTGAAATATTCAGATTTACAAACTCTCATATTATTATCAATTGATTCTACTTATATACTTATTAAACAAGCATTCATAAACATTCATTTCCACACACATATATTAATATATGATTGTGGATTGCATATTGAATTATTATATTATTTATGTTTTTTTGTTAAAGGTAACAACTAAAGGAAATGGATAGTATATCATTTGTAAAAATAATAATAGTAAATATAATTAAATAAATAAATAAAAATATAGATAAGTTTGGTTTCGCAGCCCTCCTAACCTAAGCAATTAAAGCCAAATAAAGTCAACTGACTTGGGAGCTATTGACCCAACACTTGTTACATAGGTTGAAGAGAAAAGTTTAAGGGAATCAAACATTGCACTATCTATGTATAAGTATCTATAACCCGAGTTATTAAACTCCAAAGGGTATCTTAACACCGAATGCCCTAAAACCAACTAGTCTAGAAGTCATTAGCCGAAGCTCGTTACATGGGTTAAAGATACATTGTGTTTATGTATACATATATTTAAAAAAAATAAAAATAAAAAAGGTAATAATCTCAACCCAAGAAAGTTAACCTTAAATATTAGAACAAAATTTTATTTTTGTCCAAGTAAAGCTTCATAACTATGTGTTGATATATTAAGTACAAAAAAAAGGTTTATTAATATCTTGGTAAAGTGGTATTGAACAGATATATAAATTCAATGAGAGTTTATTTATTTGAATAGATTAATGGTAAAGTCCAAATGACCTCAATTGTTTTTTGTTGAAAAGCTGAGACAGTTTCCTAGAACTTTCATGTATTAAGTCTATTCAAATTCTGATATTAGTAATGACATTTTGTTCAGATAAAAAGATAAAGATGTTACCAAGTCAAGATGTGACCACACACTCAACAATTAGTCATCTAGTCAATAGTTTCCAATTTAAGCCTATAAAAGGAGGCATTTGTCATGTATTTAGGCATTTTGGTTTTCAGATCAAAATCATATTCTTACTTTCTCTTTACTGTAATGCTTAAGTTTTACTTATATTAATCTTTTGTTTATGCTTCTTATTTCCTTTCCTTTATTTTGTTAACTTTTATTTTATTTATGTTCTTATCTTGTTTATTTATGTTTTTCTTTTGTTATATTTAGTTAAGTTTCTTATGTCAATGTAAAAAGATTAAATTAATTGTGTAAGAATAAGTATAGTATAAACTCACTATGAACCTTAATGTTTGATACTAACATGTTTTGTATTTGCTATCTTATTCATTTTTAATACTTTGCTTGTTAAATGGTTAATCTAGATTTGCGTTGTAAAATATTTAGTACAATAAATACTTTGCATTTTTATTGTCCAACCGTATGGTATAATCAATATTTGTACTATGAAAGGAACTTAATTTGTTGTTAACATAAGTTATAATCATAAATACATGATAATATTTACAAGTATTAGCATTATTCGAATAAAATAACTAATGTAATCATGGTAACAATTTATAATTTAATTGGAACCTTCTTTATAATTGGTTTTTAATTAAGTAATATAAAAAGTTATACTATACTTGTTTGAAATACCATTAGTGAATTCTCTAACCTTGATAATTATTTTATCCTTGTTTAATCATTTCATTAATCATATATCTTAAAGTCGAAGTCGTCGTCGTCGTCGTCATCATCATCATCGTTATTATTAATTTATATAGTTAACTTCTTTGTGGTTCGACCTTAGTCTTACTGGGTTATTTATTATTCCAATACTCCTACACTTGGAAGAAGACATCAATCTTTTGGTTGTGTCATCCTTCCACATTAATATTGCCACTTCCACTACTTGAACATCTATTTTTATAAGAAACACCTTGTTTAAGTCAACCCAATCCCCTTGGAAAATATCTTGTAATAACCAATAAGGTGAAGAAATCCATGTAAATATTTAAAATTTTAAGGTTCAAACCAGTTGATAAGACCAAAAAAAGGTTGAACAAAGAAGTTTGGATTCAAGCGTAATTGAGTTTACTATTCATTTTTATGCTATCATGTATAACTATCAATCTAACTGTTGGGTTGGGCTAAAATATTACCAGAAATTTTCAAACATATTATTCTATATTAGAATTAAATTTTAAGTCAATTAGACTTTAGAAAGATCTTTTGATATAGGCCAACAGACGAAATACAAATTTTATTTTTTATTGTCGTTTAACTTGTGGACTTTTTATTTATAGAAGATTCTTTTCCTGATGATACAAAGATATTCAACAACTTATGTTTTAAAGTTTTCTAATTTTACAAAGATCTTTAATTATTAGCTACATAGTTTTATAGTTCTACAAAGATTTTTAGTTGTTATCTATGTAGTTTCCAAGTGTGGTAAGAATTCATTAATGTTTCAAAATCTTTTTTCTTACAATGATTCCTTATTTATCCTAACTACATAAGGAAATAATAGTTGGTGATTTTTAATGACATACTACTTTCTTTGTTTGGGATATTTAAACTTGTTCAATGAAGAACTATATTTATTATTTAGATTTTATGTAATTTTCATTATTAAAACTTGTTTTAGTTTCAGTTAGGACTTTTACTTTTTGAGTTTATCACAGCCTGTTATTAGTCATTGTTTAGGCTTATTATGTGTTTTGGGCTTTAGTTTTTATTAGGCTTTGTTTTAGGCCTTGGGTCTATTGTATGAGGGTTATTTAGAAGGAATGTATATTATTTTCTTTATTGTATAATCTAGAGGCCATGATGTTTTGAATAAACTTGTGTTTTCATTATATAACACTTTTCTCTTTGTTTGGATAAAAACAAAGTTTAATTTATCAAGGTATAATTAATCTTGTGGCGTATTCACATACTTCAAGTTCTTAATTTTCTATAATTAATGATTTTAAGTTTAATTTTTAATATTTCTAGTTCTTATATACATGGTTATCTTTTGGTTAAGGTTTCTATCCAAACCTGAATTTTAGCTTTCTTGGGTTGTTTATCTACTTCATCGTAGTTTATAAATCATTATATCTATAAGGTTCAAATAAGTTAGTATTAGTGGTAGGCTCTAAAAATTGGGTTATAACCTTTTTTTTGTGTTTTATTTTAATTTTGTATAAATTCTTGTAATTTCTCTTCTTCTTTGTTTCAATTCAAGTTTCTTGTTGCCATGCACTTATGGTTTGAGTTTTCTTTTTCTTTCTATTGCCTAGTTTTTACTATTAGGTCTTTTTATTTTAAAAAAACCTTTATTTTGGTGCAACATATCCTTTTAGAATTAAAAAAAACAATCAAATCATATTTCTAGTTTATATGGGTTGATTCATTTGGGTAATAAGTGAATTAAAGTTTTTATATGTGGTCTCATTAAAATCAATTCAAATTTGAGAACTTGGTTTAAAAATTATATTCCATGGTGTTTTCATATGATATCTTGCTTGTCTTTCATCTTATCTTTCAATTTATGTCATGTATTCATAAAGGGAGAGGAAATGGAGAAGGGTTCTTGCTTAAGAAAGCAAAGAGATATCCTATATGTTTTGGGTTTTAAAGTAAGAATTTGATAAGTTGAAAGAACTATTCTATAAATGGCAAGCTTCATGGAAAGAGGGGAGCAATAATATTGAAAGGATGAAGAGATGAAGGAAAAAAAGGGTTGCTATTTTAATACAAAGTTGTTGGAATTGAGTGTTGGCGAGAAAAAAGCTCTGAATGCTTATACAAGTGGCCTATGAAACATCCATTATACTTATTAAGATTAAAGGATAAATCATCTTGAAGAACTATAAAATGATATGTTCTAAGAAACGATTGAGCAAGAAAATTCACATTTAAGTGTAGTTATGCTTATTGTATGCCTTTACATTATTAAACATAAATCTCAATACAATAATTGAATCAAGCTAATATTTTACTAGGAGTTTTAAAATATATATTTTTATATTAAGTTAAAATTTTAGATTAATTGGATCTCGAGAAGGTTTTGTGATATAGGTTAGCATATGGAATATAGTTTTTATTTGTTGTTATTTAACTTATAGGCTTTCTATTTAGATAGGATTCTTCTCTTAATGATACAAGGGTATTCAACAACTTTTTTTTGTGTGTGTGATTTTAGTTCTATAAAGATATTTAATGGATAGAGAGATAGTTTTTAAGTGTGGCAAGGAGTCCTTAATGTTTTAAAATGAGCTACATAAGAAAATAGAAGAATATGTTTTAAAATGAGCTACATAAGAAAATAGAAGAATGGTGGTATTTAATGACATATTACTTTGTTTATTAAGGTTATTTAAGTTTGATTGATGAGGAACTATATTTAGTATTTGAGTTTGTGTTATTTTCATTATTAAAGACTTGTTTTAGTTTCAATCTGGACTTTTACTTAACAAGGTTTATCCAGCGTTTTGGAATTTAGTTTTTACTGGGCTTTATTTTGGGCCTTTAGGCTTATTTAGGAGGGATATATATTATTTTCCTTGTTATAAAATCCTGCAGCCATGATATTTTGAATAAATTTATGTTTTTCATGATGCAATATTTTTCTCTTTGTTGGGATAAAAAAAAGTTTGGTTTATCAATATATATTTGAGCTTGTGACATCTTTACATACTTCAAGTTCTTTATGCTTTATAATCAACAAGTCCAAGTTTAATTTTCAATACTTTTGATTCTTAGATATATGATTATCTTTAAATTGAGGTTTCTCTATTAATCTTAAAAATATAGATGGGGCATTAGTTAGCCCAAAAAACATCAAAAAGAATTCATGGTGCCTATTATTAGTACTGAATAATGTTATTAAAATATTTTGCCTTGCCATCTTAATTTGATGTATCCAAACCTCAAATCCACCTTAAAGAACACTATTGCTCCAACTAATTCTTTTAATAGCTCATCTACCAAGGGTATAGAAAATGTATCCTTAACTGTCAGCTTATTAAGGGCTTTGTAATCTATATAAAGCTTTCATAAACCATCTGTATTCTTAATTAGAGTCATTAGAGTAACAAATAGGTTGTTGTTTGGTTGAATTACCCTTGATATCATCATTTCATTAACCACTTTCTCTACCATCTTTATTCTTAATTAGAGTCATTAGAGTAACAAATACGTTGTTGTTTGGCTGAATTACCCTTGATTTCATCATTTCATTAGCTACTTTCTCCACCATATTCTTTTGTGTTCCAAATTACCCATATAGTCTTAAGTTAACATGTTGAGCTCTTTTTGCATGTTATGGTGTGATCATGGCCTCTAGTTTAAGAAAATTTTCTGGCTCCTTAAACACCTCTTAGTAGTATTTCAATAACTCCTCTAAAGTAGGAAATCTTTTTGGCTCTTTAAACACCTCTTAGTAGTATTTCAATAACTTTTCTAAAATAGTATTCTTTTCCTTAATAAAAGATAGGGTGGACAACATTGAACACATTATATTATCATCATCCTCTAAAATAATCAAAATACATAAGCTCACCTTTGTAAGTTATAATGGACTATCTAATGAGCCATTTAATTGTTTAAACATAATAATCTATAGTTTGGTAGTCTTGTCTCTTTTAAGTACTGCTTCTTGACCTTGTCAAGTAAAATACATCCACAACTCTTTATAATATGATACTATGTTTCCTAGCATAACTAGTCATTAAATACCAAGTATCATGTCATAGTTGTTTAGATCAACTAACTAGTCATTAAATACCAAGTATCATGTCATAGTTGTTTAGATCAACAACGAAGACATCAACCATAAAATCTGCAATTTCTATTTTCCATTTACAGTTCTAATATGTTGCAATACAATACATAGATCTAACATTTATTGACTCAATTGTTAAAGGCTTAATAAATTTTAAAGTCACATTGTAACTTCTTAGCTAATTTTGTGCTTAAAAAAATTATAGGTACTACCTAAGTCAATTAAGATAAAAATTAAGTGTTTACTCCTCTTACCAATGACCCACAAGGTATGGTACCTTATTGTATCTTCCAAGGTATTAAGGGGAAATGAGAGGTATGATTGACCCTGAATTAGCTTTTTCCTCAACATTCTCATCTTTTTAATTATCTTCCTCATATTCCACTATGTATAATGAATATAGTTTTTTGTTCTTACATTTATACCTAGGTATAAACATGTCATCACACTAGAAACATAAGCTCTTAACCCTTATTTTCTCTAACTCCCTAGTTTTTAATGATTTGGTAGGTTTTATATATTGGTGTGCAATTGTTTAGCGGGTTTATGCTTTTAAAGTGATTTTAGAAAGGATAAAATTTTATTTGAGTAGTCTGTAGGGTGGTTTATATGGACTATTTAATTTGGTTATTGTATGATCATCTATAAAATAGTGTGTTGTCTTGTAGATGAGTAAGGTTGTAAGCTTGTTTTAGGGTTTTTTTTATTCAAATATCTTGACCAAATTATTGATCTCACTTTTAATCCTATAATAAAGAACATTATGACCTATTTTTCATTGATTTCAGTCATGTTTCATAAAATATCAAAGTCTATATATAGATCTCAAGACTTCCAAGTTGTCTCTATAACACCTCGAGTTTTCTTAATCAATATTAAATATAAACCCATGGTAAAACCATCCTATTTTGCAAAACGTTGGGTGATACCTCATTGCTGAGCAACATTCAATTAAATAGATTCTAAATTTATCAAGGGCAAAGATTTTTCATTTTTTAACAAAGTTCTAATGGATTTTCCCTATAAGAAAGCTCTCCCTAAAATTTTTGTATCCTATCACAACAAAAATACTCACACATTTTCATCTTAACATATGTCAACTATCATAAATAAAATCATTCATAGCCTTAACTAACCATTCAATCCTTCCTTAAAAATTAATTTCATATTAATCATATGGATGCATGGGTTCAAACATTAATATACTAGTAGATAACATGAATTTTACAAACATTTTAAAGTAACATATATCTAAAACCATAACTATCCAAACTAAATATTTATTTACAATAACTAGGAATACATCTTAAAATATACATAAGATTAATTACATATCATGTTTGAAGAATTACAAAATATTACCTAACATAAAATCTATATACTAAAACAAACAATTACTACTAGGGTGGATGATAAGAAGAACCTAAAATACATATTTAAAATAATGTCAATTATACCATTAATTATATTTACATTTAATCTTAGACCATAAAATGAATACATATACAAATTATCTTATTTTCGTGAACCAATATCCTCAATACAATCTTTGCCATTATTCATAAGGTCGGCCAAGCCAATTCTGCATAATGATAGCCCCCACACTTACAACCAGCTCTCTTATAACCCAAAATATTACCTCCTACTCATGTGGCCAACTTGATAATTATATAACGATGACCCTTGTCCTCTACTATTAAGGCAAGCTAAACAACTGAGCAAAAATGACACACATTACGTTTAATAACAGCTCATGCTCCTGCGACTAGTTAATATCTTAAACCTAGGTTAACTTAAGAATTTATAATCTTCCTTAAACATTATATTTGATAGCCCTCACTCCTATAGTTGACATACTAAACCACTTATACATTCATAATTCTTATATTTGAGTATATCAATAAACATTTAAAGACTTAGCTAGTATAATTATGAATTAATAAAATCAACAGTTAAGGTACCTATTCACAAGAAACATCCTTATCAAAATCTCATTAATTCAAATTTTGAACATTTATCAAAATCTCACCAATTCAATTTTTGAACATTTAATTTTATTAAGCACATCTTGTCCATTTATATATATTGCTTCCACAAATATTAACATGTACTTTATATCCATATTAATCTCTTTAGTTCTCTTTATTTATTTATTTTTTTCATAATACTATCAACACACTTTGTCTTCACATTCCTATTGATATTCAAATAATTTCCTAAATTTAACATATCACTATATGTCATACTATCAATTTTCCTTACACTACAATACTCATTCTCTTTTATTTCGTGTACTCCTTACAAATATTCAACAATATGAACACTCCTTTCATTCATTCTTTTACAATCATTTCATCATCAGCATCATATATATATACATATATATATATATATATTCCAACATATTATCCATTATATTCTATACATACCCTTGAAAAAATTCAATTTAAACTAGAACATATATCCAACACATTACATCTAACCAACACTTATCTAGCACATATATTGCATTCAACCAATATTTATTCAGCATATGCATTCCATCTAATCAACACCTATCATGCATACACATTGCACCTATTTAGTACTTATCCAACACATAACCAGTATATAGCATAATATTACATTTAATCAGTTATCATATATTTTTTACCCATAATTTTCCCCTAAAACACCATTTCACACACAGAACTACTAGTTAATTCTAACAATTGCATATTATTCAAATAGTTCAACCTTTTCCCATTTTTCTTTTCTCTATTATGGGTGACCCTATGAGCTTTATTTTCCTTCAGTTTTATTGAGTTTACTTTAATATCTTCACTATTTAGGCTCATCTTATACCCCCAATTTAACAATTTACAATTACTTTACTATTTTTACCAAAATTTTCCAAAAACCCTAAAATAAAAATTCATAACTTCCTTTTCTTATAAGCTCATACATAAAATTGCTAAAATTAGAGAGGTATAGTATATTAACACAAGAGTTTTCAACCTCCTTTGACACTTTTCTAGCAAGTTTCTCCTTCAGTTCTCCTTCTTTCTTCACTTTCCCTTACTTCTCTTGCTAGTTCTTCACTTTCTCTCTCCTAAAAACTATCCCATGCAATTGGTTTTATAAGGAAACAAGAAAACAAACTCAACCCCTAACTTCCCCATTTTTTATTCAAATGAAAAAAGAAGAAAAAGAGGATAAAAACTCAAAACTTACTTCGACCCCTTTTGTTTGCTAGATCTTTATGGAAAGTGAATTTCAAGAAAATGAATTTCAGAAAAGTAAATTATTTTTTGATATTTGGTAATGTAATGAAACATAGGTTGGAAAATACTTTACAGTATTTAGTTATGTCATAACAAATGAGTTAGAAAATAACTTATTAATGTTTTATTTTTCTCAAATTTATTAAAATAATAAGGAACAAATCTTACAAATTAAAAAGTTGAATGAGAATGAATTTGAAAAAAAAAACTTCATAAATTATCTCAAATAAAATAAATAATAATCAAAATAATAGAGATCAAATCTTAAAAAAAAAGATGAAGAAATTAAAATAATAATAATAATTAACATTTTATAAATTATTTCAAATAAAATAGATAACAATCAAAAGAACAGGGACCAAATTTGATGGATTAAAAAATTCAATAAAAGAATGATAAGGAAATAGCAAATAACAATTATAAAAATAAGGATCAAAGTTAATATAAAAATAAAATTTTAAAAAATAAATATTCAAAACAACATGTATATAGTAATCAAAAGTTTGAGGACCAAATTTGATATAATCAATAAATAATATGATATTTTTAAATTTTTCACAACTTCTGAAAAGTGTTTTCTGCCCAAATTTTTCAAGAAAATACTTTCCTATAAACCAAGCCAAATTTTTCTTTAACTGAAAATTGTTTTTCTAGAAAATAAACACAGAAAAGTTTGGAAAGTGAATTCTAGAAAACAAACATAGCCTTCATTTCTTCTTGTATACTGGTTAGTGAATTTTTAATGAGAGAAAAGGGAGAAAATTTTTCTCTATTTTCAAAAATACCATCATTCTTTAGTGACGTGTTCTTTTAATATTTAACCTAGTGACTATTAGATTTTTTTTTAACTTATTGATAACTTTATTCCAGCTTAAATGTATAAAAAAAACTATTTTTTCTTTCCTAATTATCATTCAATTATTTTATTTTTGTTAGAATTCCACTATAATTTTAAAAATTGAAACCATGGTTCCTAATTAATTTGTTTAGATGAATATACCAAATAAAATGTTATACTTTCCATTTTTTTTCATCTTATATCCTTCCTATATTTTATTATTATTTTATTTAAATTCTTTCTATATTTGAAACACGAGAGTTTGAATGTTTTTATTTTTTTACTAGGGATTTAAAATTGACTCAAATAAAAGATTGATTTGTTCTGTCACATGTGTAGAAATGTCAAAGTAATAAATAATGTAACAAGACCAGGATCGAACCATAAGGAGGTTAACTATATAATAATAATAATAATAAGACTTTGAGATGTAAGATTAATGTGAAAATCAAACAATAATAAAAACAGTTATCAAGGTTAGATGATACACTAATAGTATTCCAAATAAATATAATATAAATTATTTTTATTGCTCATCTAGGAACTACACAATAAAGGAGGTTTCAATTGGATGATTTATCATTAATAGCTCATTATAAATTATTAACATAATTATATTAATTATTTTATTTAAGTAACACCAAATTTTTAAATATTTTCAAGAATTCATGAATTTAACAACAAATCAAGTTTCTTTTAACATAACCAAAAGATTAATGTCTTCTTCTAAGTGCAGAAGTGTCGAAGTAATAAATAACTCGGCAAGACTAAGATCGAACCATAAGAAGGTTAACTATATGATGATGATGATGATGAATTGAAAAGGACTTTGAGATGTAAGATTAATGTGAGAATTCTAACAAGGATAAAATAATTATTAAGGTTAAACGATCCACTAATGGTATTTTAAACAAGTATGTATAAACTTTTTTTACTACTCAACTAGAAATCACACAAAAAAGATTCCAGTTGAATTATAAATTGTTAACATGATTATATGAGTTATGTTATTCGAATAATACTAATACTTGTAAATATTTTCAAGTATTCATGATTATAACTTACATTAACAACAAATTAAGTTTTTTTCATAACACAAGTATCAGTTATACCATACGGTTAGGCTATGAAAGTGTCAAGTATTTGTTATACGAAGTGTTGTACAACACAAATCTAAATTAATTATTTAATAAGTAAAGTATTAAAAGTGAACATGACAATAAATACAAAATATATTATTATCAAACATTAAGATCCATATTGAGTTCATTTTATACATATTCTTACACCATTAGTGTAACATTTTCACCTTGACATAATAAACTTAACTAAACATAATAAAAGAGAGAAACATAAATAAACAAGATAAGAACATAGATAAGATAAAAGTTAACTAAGTAAAGGAAATGAAATGAATAAAAGTTAACTAAGTAAATGAAAGGAAATGATAAGCATAAATAAGAGATTAATATAATCAAAACTTAAGCATTACAATAAAGAGAGCAAGAATATGATTTTGATATAAAAATCAAAATGCCTAAATGCATGGAAAATACCTCATTTTAAAAGTTAAAATTATAAACTATTGATTTGTTGACTAATTATTGAGTGAGTAGCCACATCTTAACTTGGTGGCAATCCTTATTTTCTTGTATGAACAAAATATCATTACTAACATCAGAATTTGAACAAACTTGATCATAAAAGTTTTAGGAAATTTTCTTAGCTTTCCAACAAAAAAAATTGAGGTCATTTGGATTTCTAGAACTTGAGATATGGGTTGAACATTAAACAGTGTCTAGGCTGCAAGACAGATTCCAACTTCTTCGTTGTTGCTAAGATTTGGACTTTCAAACAACAAAATTGAGTTAAAATCCATGTTATACAGCTCTAGTTATGATCTAATAACCGAATGGTGTTCCAGTTTAGATTGAATAACATCTCTTTTCTAATCTTATCTCTCTCTTTGTCTTCTCAATTTTAGTAGTTAAACTCATCAATCAATCCTTTAATTTATGTGATAGACCTGTATTTAAAATGAACATTTACCATAAATTAAAGGTATCTTATATTATTAGATATGTTATTATAAAACATGTTCTAGCTAAGGAGTTATTAATACTTCAAGTGCAAAATAATGATATAAAATCTTAATAAAAATATACTTTTAAGTATTAATTAATAGTCTTCGTGGAAGTTTTGAGAAATTATCTTAGCTTTCCAACAAAAAAAAATTAATGCATTTGAACTTCTAAAACTCGAGATATAGGTTAAACACTAAACAATGTTTGGATTGCAGGACATATTCTGACTTCTCCTTCATTGCTATAATCTGAACTTGAAAATGACCTTTTTGAATCTTGAACTCTCATGAAAGTTTTAGGTCTATGTCTTAACTTTTCATCTATATAAAGTAGACACAAATCCAAGTTCGAAAGCTATAGTTATGATCCAATAACCGAATAGTATTCTAATTTAAATTGAACCAGCATCTATTGTTTAAGTTTAGCCCTATATTTGTCTTTTCACTTTTAATAGTTAAACATATCAATGTATCTTTTAAATTATAAGATATGCCTAAATTCAAAATAAGCATTTATGATAAATTAAAGATATCTTATGTTTTGGACTTATTATTATAAAACATGCTTAAGTTAAGGAATCTAATGATAATTTAAGTGTAATATAATAATACAAAACCTTGATAAAAATACACTTCTAAACACTAATCAATAGTTTCAAATTCATCAGCTCCTCTAATGAGTCCTTCTAACACCTAAATCTAACATATAAAGCTTTCATATATTCATCATATGTTATCTCTTGATCTCTCAAGCTTCTAGTGCAGTTTTGATGCCAATATAAGGCTTTACCATCTAGATAATACGAAATTAACTTAAATTTCTCATAATAACAGATCTCTTCCATATCAAAGTATTATTTATATTTATACAACTATTTATATATGTTCTCATCATCAAAATAGGATAAATTTCTTTTTGGATTGTGATTAGTACTTTAAAGTATATTTTTACCAAGATTTTATATCATCATTTTGCACTTTAAATATTAATAACTCCTTAACTAGACCTATTTTATAATAATAAGTCTGATAATACAAGATACCTTTAATATATGGTAAATAATCATTTTAAATGCAGTCTTATCATATAAATCAAAGGATTGATTGATGTAATTAATTATTGAAAGTGAAAGGACAAAGAAAAGGCTAAGCTTAGAAAAAGAGATGTTGGTTCAGTCCAAAATGGAATATTATTCAGTCATTGGGTCATATCTAGAGTTGTAGATCATGGATTTTAGTTTGGTATATAAGACTAAAAAACTAAAGCATAGGCCTAGAACATTCATGAGAGTCTAAGACTCAATTTACCATTTGAAAGTTCAAATCTTAGCATCAAAAGAGAAGTCTAAATCTATCCTACAACCTAGATAATGCTCAGCCCATATCTCAAGTTTTAGAAGTTTAAATGCATCGATTCTTTTTCTGTTGGAAAGCTAAGATAATTTTACAAAACTTCATGAAAATTATATGTTCAATCTAATGTTAACAATGATGTTTTTGGCAAATAAAAAGATAAAGATTGTCATAAAGTCAAGAGGTGGTCACCCACTCAACAATTAATCATCAAATCAATAGTTTTAAATTTTAGCCTATAAAAGGAGGCATTTATCATGCATTTAGGCATCCAGGTTTTCATATCAAGATTATGTTCTTGCTTTCTTTCTTTATATTTTAGTAATGCATGAGTTTTGCTTTCATTAATATCTTGTTTATGCTTTTCATTTCTTTTTCTTTACTTAGTTAACTTATATCTTATTTATGTTTTTATTTTGTTTATTTATGTTTCTCTTCTTCATTATGTTTAGATAAGTTTATTATGTCAAAGTGAAAAGGTTATACTAATGGTGTAAGAATAAGTATAGTATAAACTTAACATGGACTTTAATGTTTGATACTAACATGTTTTGTATTTGTTATCTTGTTTACTTTTAATACTTTATTTGTTAAATGGTTAATCTAGATTTATGTTGTATAACCCTTGGTACAACAAATACTTGGTACTTTTATAAGTCAATCGTATGGTATAACCGATATATATGCTATGAAATGAACTTGATTTGTTGTTAATATGAGTTATAATCATGAACTCCTGATAAAATTTACATGTATTAACATTATTTGAATAAGATAACTAATCTAATTATGTTAACAATTTATAATACAATTAGAACCTCTTTTGTGTGTGGTTTCCAGTTGAGTAATAAAAAGAATTTATACTATACTTATTTAAAATACTATTGATGGATCCTCTAACCTTGACATTTCATTTTATCATTGTTTAATCCTCACATTAATCTTACATCTCAAAATCCTCTTTAACTTATTATTATTATTATTTATAATTTATATAGTTAACCTTTTTGTAGTTCAATCTCAATTTTGTCAGATTATTTATTACTTTGACACTCTTGCACTTAGGAGAAGATATCAATCTTTTGATCATGTCAACTTGTTTGACTTGTAGTGTTGTTGCCTTTTATCACAAGACTTACAAGTTTTAAAAGCAAAATCTTCATCATGTGGATTCGAACTTTTTCCTAATGGAACTAGACTTATCAACATTTTATTATAGGGTTTGTAGGATCAATGTCTGTTAGAAGGAAAGACCTTTAATGAGACCCATCAATTCACCTAGCCTAGCTTCTTTATTAAATTTGGTATTCTCTAGTTTTTTATTATAGAAATACAGTATCTTCACCGTGTGCTAATATTTTTGTAACATACTCAAAAGAATTATCTAATCTTTTAAGGTCTTGGCATTGAGTTTCAAGGGCCATTTCACCAATCAAAAAATGAGGGGCTTTGATACCACTTGTAGTGGATTTTGATAAAACCTACCTAGAATATATACATAAGTTTTATTTGAGAAGAAGAACAATTAGTAAATTTGCTACACAATAGTAGTGAGTTTGCAAGCAAGAAAAAATAAGAAGAATGGAGAGAGAGTGCTTTAATTCATTATAACTGCCATAATATTCGTTCTGCAAAATTTTGTTATGAAAGTATTTTTTTCCTATTTACTACCTATTAAGAAATGATCTAATAACACTTTGCAAACACTTATCAGTAACCAAATAAATAAAGAATGTAGAAAACTTAAATACATAATGTATTTTTGGTTATGAAGGGAAAACCTTTTGAAGAACTCTCCAAAATATTACAAAAATAAAAAACCATCCAGGACATCCAAACTTGGGATAGGTATTTTATTTTTTTTACTAGGTTGAACGATTACAACAAAAGTATCTCTAACATAACCCTTTATGTCTACACTACCTTACTTGATAAGACAATGAACTAGGTTATGTCTCCTATCATAATAGCTTGTCAATACATCTAACGATCTTTAAATAGTTGTCAACTTACTTTGAACCTTTATTTGCTAATAATTCACACAAGAACTCCAACTTTTCAAGGATCAATTCTCCTCGAGAATTTCCTACACACTCCTCATGTGTTAAGAGTATGTGATGTAAAACTCTATGTAAACTTTTTGGCTGGTTGGTACACTTGCTTTAACGTAATTGATGTTTTTACGTTCTGAAACTCTCATCTGAAGCACACGACGCACACCTTTCTTCAAACTTAATATTTTTTATATGCATGTCTTATATAATAAGGATAAGAATAATCTTTAAATTTTCTAGTTGATTATGCTAGTAACAAAATGTTAACATATTTTATATAACCACTAATAAAGTTATTTTATTCTATGAAATTTATCTCTTAAATAATATAAATTAGTCAAATAATTACATAAAAAATAATGTTAATGATCTTGATAAACTCCTATCTTAACCAAGTTATTTTCTTTTATCAATCATGAAAAGATCTTCACTAATATGAACCAACATTTACATATTACATATGATGAGTTGTTCTACGAGATGATAATACTATCCTTTATTCTAGGCAAATACGCGGCACTGACAATAACTAACGAGAACACTAACACAACTAACTCTTGTAACCAAAATATTGTGGTGGACATAGTTTTAAAACCCGACCCGGTCATTAACCCGGTCCAGTGATCGGGTCACGGGTCAGATGGGTTGACCCGGGTCAACCCAAAAAATACCTATATGAAACATCTAACTAATTATAAATTTACAATGTAACACTTATATAAACCAAATTTAAAATTTAAATCAACAACATAAATTTAATTCAATATCCAAAACACAAACCAAATATAAATTCTAAAATATGTTAAACAAAACATTCAACAACATAAATTCTAAAATATTTTAAACAAAACATTCAACAACATAAATTCTAAATCAACAACACATTCACTTTTGTTGAATGAACGCATTAAGTTCTTCTGTATTCATGGGAGCAAAATTTGGATCAAATGTCGATGGAAATAAGCCAATCTCATCAACACCGAATAAATCATTAGCATGCTCCTTTGAAACTTCATCATCACAATCATCTTCAACCTCATTAACATTTATGACATCTACATTTTAAACATAATTAACAAATAAATATTATGTATTAAACAATATTTTATTTTAAATAATATTTATCACTAAATAATCAATCATTAATTACCACCATCTAAAGTATCTTATACAGTCATAGTTGATAGAGCTTGGTGAAAACTCTCTACTTCTTCCGTTGTTAAGATTGATGGGTCATCTTCAACTACCCAATTTTCAATGTCAAAAATTGTCTCAACATTAATTGGATCATAATTTTATCCTTTCCAATAATTCCTATATATTAAAAGTAAAGGTAAACACAATATAAGTATTAATAATGCTACTAAACAAGATAAAATAATATTTAAAAAATTAGAGAAAAGAAAAATACTTTTGTTTCAATCTTAGATTGCAATAGACGTAAACAAGGTCATTAAGCCTTTGGTGCTCCAATCTATTTCTCTTTTTGGAATGAACATGTTCAAACATACTCCAATTTCTCTCACATCCCGAAGAACTACAAGTTTGGCTTAACACTCGTATAGCCAATTGTTGTAGATTTGGAGTGCTGGTTCCATATGTCATCCACCATTCATCTATACAATAAAAATAATAAGTAAAAGTGTAAGACTATATCAAACAATATTTTTAAATATAAAAATTATATACATGGAGGCATAAGGGTGCGATTATTTATTGTGGATGCTTGGCCAAAGTCATGTTTAGCATTCCTAAAAAACTTCATCTCACTTGTAATCTTACTTTGTAATGGTAGATTTTCATGTGCATACTTCTTAAGAACATCTAGAAGTCCAGAAATGATGCTCATATATTTATCCATTATGTTTACATCATATTGGAATCGAGGATTCAACCAAAATGCTGCTGCATAAAGATTTCTATAAAATTATCCATCCCACCGATTATTGATAATGTCTATGAAAGGTTTCACTCTAGGCTTTCTCTTTTGAAATCTCCTCATCATTTCTTCTTTTGCATGATGAATAGCATCATACAAATATCTCATTGAAGGTCTATCATCACCATCAACCAATCGTAGAACTCGAACTAAAGGTTCACTTATTCGCATAATTATTGCACATTCTTCCCAAAACAAAGAGTCTAGCACACTCTCAACAAACTTTTTTCCTTTGATATCTTTAGCATAAGCAGATGAGACTCATTCCTTAGATGTCACCATAGCTCTCAACTCATCTTTATGAGCTAAAATGCTTTGCAATGCAATGAAATTGGTGGCAAAACGAGTAGGAGCTGGACGAAGAATTTCTTTTCCTCCAGTGAACTTCCTCATCAAATATAATGGATAACAATAATTATAAATGTACTTTGTGATACCAGAAGCATGCTCAACAACACAACAAACTGACTGCAATTTACCAATATCCTGAAGTATGAGGTTAATGCAATGAGCAGCACAAGGAGACCAAAATATTGAAGGAAACTCTTCCATCAATAACCCGTCAGCAGCAACATAATTTGCAGCATTATTGGTCACTATATGCACAATGTTTTGTACCCTAACATACAAAACAACCTCTATAAACAATTGATACAACAATCTAGCAGTCTTTAAGACATCTGATACATCCACGGTTTTCAAAAAAACTGTTCCTTTAGGACAATACACTAAGAAGTTAATTAAAGCCCTCCTCTTCTGATTTGTCCATCCATCAGCCATTAATGTGTAACCGATCTTCTTCCAAATCTCTCGATAACTCTCAACATAAATCTTCACTTCATCAACCGTTTTTGCCAGGTAATAACCACGGATAGCATGCAAGTTTGGTCCTTTATAACCAGGACTCATGGCTGGTACAACATCTATAGCATGCTGATAATACATAGAGTTAACAGCATTAAATGGCACACATGCATCAAACATCCACTTCGCTAAAGCAAGATCACACCGTTCAACTGCTTCTTTCCTTTGCCAACAATTCTGAAGAGATTTTTTAGCACCAAGAGTTGTTCTCGGCATGAAATATGTCCCTAATGTTGCAGATTTCTTCTGCTTTCCATAACTTGTAGTTAATTATTTTACAGTGTTGATGCTTTGAATCTTTTACTTTTTTGCAACTTTTGGTGGTAACATATGTTTTTTAGTATTGACATCCTCATCCTCCTCCTCCTCCTCCTCCTCATCATCATCATCATCTTCTAATTGCCTAATCATCATCTCTTCAAGCTCTCTTTGTTGTGTATTAAATGGATTGAAATCTGCTTGCATTTCTCTAACTCTTTTTTTTGTTTCAACATTTCCTTTAAGGTTCAAAAGCATTTGATGTCGAACATTAGGAGGACATTTGCGACATTGTTCAACTTCTCCTTTAACTCCAGCTAAATGTTGCTTAAATCGATTAATGCCACCACCCGCAAATACTTTAGCACAATATAAACATACTAATTTAGTTTTTTTACATCCAACACTAAGTTCAGGAGCTTCTCTACAATGACCCCATGCCAAATATGTTCTTCCTCTACTACCACTTGACATGGAAATTGAAGGTTGAGATGATTGGGCCGTTGAAGGATCACTACTTGGAGTACTACCATCATGTGAAGACATTTTAAATACCTGACATAATTTATAAGATATCACTGGAAAATTCTTTCAACCAGATTACTAACTACTACCAAAACTAAAGTTTTAATTCATTTCTATAACAAAATTCTGATTTCATGCCACTGCCAATTTTTTTTTCATATCACGGAGGAACAAGGCAGAAATGTCAATCATTTTAAAAGCATACACAAATTGTTAGACACCTATTTGATTGAAAAGCATCAAATATTTCTTCTCATGGCTTAAACCTTAAATTACGGTTCTATAGTTTGAAAATGTTAAATATACTTATAAACCGACAATCATAGTTTCCCCTGGCATTGCACAACCTGTTCTATCAATAATCAATGAAGTTGACACAACGATTCCAATATACCAGTATGAATAGAAATCCCCTGCTATCAGCTACAATTAAGCTGTTGCTTTTCGCTAAAATTTTTGAAGTTCTACTTCAGAATTTTTCATTGTTTTAGATTCTTATCATCGATTTTTCATTGTTTTTTATTAGTTCCTCCCACCTCAATATCTAGAAAAGCCAGTGTTAACCCTAAATGATAATACTGTCGAAAATGAACTAAAAGAACCAATAAATAACAAAGGATCACAATACGGTGGGAAGAACATATATTCTTGTTGGGTCAATCGAATAGAAAAATAAAAGAGCAGAGATACATACCTGTTGGAAAAACCAATGGATTAGTAGAAGGAATAGAGGGAAGAACCGATGGGTCAATGGAGGGAACAGAGGGAAGAACCAATGGGTCAGCAGACTAAACGGAGGGAAGAATCGATACCACTGTTATGCTCTCCTGCAATTTCAACAGAGGGAAGAAGATGAAACAGAGGATAGCGAAAGGCTAAAGAAGAAAAAAACAATTAAAATCCCTGCTAACCTTATGCTCAAACTTGAAACGGCGATCAAGGATTGAAGATTCTTCTGCTCATCTGCTCTTCTTTGCGACTGAGAGTGAAACGGGTTTGACAAATTCTTGAAATTAATTAGGTTTTCTTCTCATTTCTTCTCTGTAATGCATTCATAATTTGTCTCTCTGCTTTTGTTATTTTGGCCTTTTAATTGTAAAAGGCCAAACGACGTCGTTTCGGGCATGAAAATACATAAAAAAAAAAATAAACTTGGATCTCATCCGGGTTTGGCTGGGTCGTCCGGGTCCCAGGTCGACCGGGTCTGCCCAGTCCAATTCCCAGCCTGTTTTTTGCTTAGACCCGGTCCGGCCACAATCTCGGGTCAGCCGGGTCCTAGATTGACCCACCAGGCCAGGCCGAGACTTAAAACTATGGTGGTGGATACTATTTAATGGAATGTTGTGTTCCAACCATCTGTTGAAAGAATGATAACAGTCATTTTTTTTTATTAATCGAAACCCAGCCCCCTTTCTCTTGCATTTTCTTGATTTAAACTTGGGCACCGGGATCTTTATAAAATATTATATATATTGATGTTCAAGATGGTCCGAGGATGGCCCTTTTTTTGGAAAAAGGAAAGAGAAAAGAAAGTAGAGAAAGGAATGGTGCCACGTAACAATAGATTTGGCGGTTGAAACTTGGCTTTTCAGTCTTGGGATCATCAAACTGTAACCTCTCATTCTTATTTTCTCCAAAAAAAAAAAAACAGATATATACATTCTGCGTAGTCAAAGGAAGAAACAGAAGAAAAGGTCCTGTAATTTTTAGAGTTAGAAACAAACTAATAAAATCAATCGATCAGTACCCAATGACAGCAGTAATGTCATCACCAGCTGCAACAGCAACAACAAGAACAGCCATTTTCAACCATGATGTCCAATTTGGAAGGTTTTGTAATAACAAGAACAACAAGAAAGGTTGCTGCTTTCTCTCTGTACATTCTTTTTCACCACCAAAATTGAGTCCTAAACAACCCCACAGAGTTAAGCTTGTGTTTTTAACCAAAACTGCTGATTCAAGCCAGGCCTCTCCGTCTTCTACTACTACTGCTTCCAAAACTATTGTCACTGATGATGAGTTCTCTCTTGCTAAGGTATTAATATTTTTCCTTCTTCTTCTTTCACGAAATAGGTGTTATGGATTTGAAGTTGTTGTTTTTTAGTAATTTGTTGCGGTGGTTTGCCAATTTTATCAATTTAAAGTAACGGGGTTGCCAAAACTAGAAACTTGTTTCTATGAAAATTGTATAAGAAAATAAGATGCTGATAAATGATGGTTTTTAGGCATTATGTTGGGATTTTTAGAGTAAATTTTGTAATTGTGGTATTCGGCATTGGAAGGCAACTTCCAGAGAATAAACCTAACTATCATTACTTTGGATTGTAAATGAGATTTGTGAAGAGATAAGGAGGCTTTGTAGAATGTTTTCTCCTTCAGGCCTAGAAATTACAAATAATGTTTGATAGGCACGAACAGTTTTCTTACCTTTATGCGGTTTAAGTCCAAGGTGATATGAGTATTATCATTTGCAATTGCGAAAAGAGTGTTTGTTAAGTGCTTGTTGACTAATTCTTATTCCAACTGTTGTATTTTGTTGCCCATTACACTATAAGCGGCAGTTGGGCTACACTCATTTGTTGTAATTGTTAAGTACGTAAACTGTAGTTCTTTTAATAGGTGATCAGAGGTGTTGTGTAATGCCATATTTTAAGGATAAGCGCTAGTAAGCTTTTGGGTTAGATTCCTAGATGCCAACACTCTGACTTCTTTTGTCACTCGTGTTGTTCTCTGTTGATCAGATAAGTGATTGTCTTCCATAGTTCAAGGTTAATGGGATGCAGAGTTTGTTATTGGGGGATCCATTTATTGTGCATTGTAGTTTCGTTGGAAAACTCCCAGTGATAACTAATAGCCAAACATTCCCCTCATCTTCTTTAGTCTAATCACTTATCGGAATATGCTTTGGCTAAGACTTGATGCATGCCTGCTTGCTGCATGAGTTTTAGTAAACCTGGTGTCCTCATCTATATGTTCTGATTAACGAAATTATAGTGTTTTCTATTGTTTTCAGGTCTCATTTGGTGTTATTGGACTAGGTTTTGGGATTTCACTGCTGTCGTGAGTTATTTTCCCTTTGATTGTACCTAAGTAATCTGAAGTCGTTGCTGGTCATGATTTGTGCTTGATTTACAGGTACGGTTTTGGGGCTTACTTTAACATCCTTCCAGGATCTGAATGGTCAGCGATAATGCTAACATATGGCTTCCCTCTTGCAATAATTGGTATGGCTCTCAAGGTAAATGTTTTCTTTTCCTCATGACTGGGATTTTATGACACTCATGTCAAGGACTATTTGTTCTGTATTTTTAATTTTCATATTGGAGATCATTTGGAGATTAAGGTAGCAAGTACAAAAAATAATGCAGACCTCTTGAAACATATTTGTTATTCGTGTTTGTTTCACATAACCTGTTTCCTTAAGTTGATATCTGCCCATGTGTGTCTGATTACAGATGGTTCCTTAGATTTACTTTCAAAGGAAGGCTTTAAAAACCATAATGGATCGCTTAAATTAAATGACATATACGGTTTATTTAAGTGGTATCCTTTTACTGCTGTGCAGTATGCAGAACTGAAGCCAGTGCCATGCTTGACTTATTCCGATGCTGAGATGTTAAGAGAAAAACGTGCCACTCCAATCCTTAAACAGGTATTTTCAGCATCTGGACACAGAATGTCAGAAATTAATTTCAATTAGCTCTTTTTCTTATTTATTCTAAGATTTCTTCTAATTAAACTCCTTACTCTAGGGACTTAGCTTAGGAAATCTGATAATATGATTGGACATCTCATCCAGACTTAGTCTTCTCATACTAGGGTGAATATTAGCTTTCTTCAACAAATCTTTCTTAGCCAGTTAGTTTCCATCATGGTATTATTTTAACTCAAATGTTTGACTTTATTCACAATCCCAATTCCATTTGACCTGGTGTGTGGTTAAGGTAAACAGGGACAATTTTTGCTTAATGCTGGACCAATTTTGAAGTCCTAAATTAAGAGCTTCATTGCTCCTTCCTTGCCAATATTTTAGCGTCTCTAAAATTCTGGATTAATGTGCATCAGTATATTATGCTCTGGAGAGTTAAAGATTTAACATGGCATCGCTTCCAGACTTGTAATATATTGTTGGATAATATAATATTCATTGTGAAGTTTCTTCCTGTAATAACGTTGTGCTCTGTAGTTGTTTTATGCAATAATGCAAAACCTTGTAGCATTTTGCTATGCTCTTCCATAAAATAGCCTGTTCTTGTGCTGACTGCAGACACCTTTACCAGATGTAGTCTATACTATGATAATGCTTGCACAACTATGAAGCATAGTATACTCTTTCACATCTTGAATATAGGGTGACATCTGGAATTACTTTTTTTTTGTTTCTCTTTAATCAGGTCAGGAATGATGTTATAAGATATCGGTATGGAGACGAGCAGCATTTGGATGAGGCATTGAAACGAATTTTCCAGTATGGTCTGGTATGCTACAAATTACTATAATTTAATAGTAGCATGTTTTCTGGATTATCTTTTTGATCGATGAAACTGGATTAATTTTTTTTTAAAGCTCCTGCTTACATACTTTATCATGCTTCCATGTTCTGCAGTGTATATTCAAGGCAATAAGGCATCTTAGGTTCTACTGCTCACATGTCTTTTTTAATTCTGCTTGTGTACAAAATTTTAGAAAAAAGAAATGTGTATCTGATGTATGATAGTATGCACGTTTGAAAAACCTCTTCCTGGTTTTTGCAATATGAATATTCCTAAAACCTCATCTTAGGGAAGAGAATTTCCTTTCTTATACTTGTGAACAGGGGACTAGAACCAATGACTACCGGATTTTTTCT
Organism: Populus ilicifolia; assembly: GCA_015708895.1. Lineage (NCBI taxonomy): Eukaryota > Viridiplantae > Streptophyta > Magnoliopsida > Malpighiales > Salicaceae > Populus > Populus ilicifolia. The sequence goes on from SRLM01002888.1 coordinate 106,008, forward strand.
TTATTATTTTTTGGGATCAGTCATTACAAACCAGGCATTTGTTTTAGAAGGCCATGTGGTGTGTTAACTTTAACATTGGCCGTGATACATTAGCTCAAGGACAGTTTCTGGTCACTTGACAAAGTATTGCTTGCTTTTTTTCGGTTGATGTACCCATTTATATAGTCTAGTTGATTGATGACAAGGTGAAACCAAATTATTCTCGAAGAATTGAAAAGGAACTTCTCTTACATATGAGAACATGAATTCTGATATATGATCTGGCATTTTGTGTATTTGGTGCATTTATTTAAAAAGGAGATAATTTAAATTATTCATCTTCTTGTAACTTCATCATCATGTTCTTTGCCTTGAATTTCAGGGTGGAGGAATTCCTAGGCGGAATGCACCTATTCTGCAGATGATCCGTGAAGAAGTATGTTCCTTCAATACATATTAAACTCTAAAAACAAAACATGCTGATTGTTGTATCCTACAAGAACTTTCTGATGGACACTGTCATTAGCTGCAACTTCTTGGGTCATATAATTGGAATGCAACTTATGTGATGGTTCACCAGATGCTTTTGAGTGGTCATCTACAAGCATAATTTATTAGTCAAGAGATGTTGAATTGCTTCGAACCCTGAGATTTTGATGTCTGTTTCACTATGCTGCTAGGTTTTTTATGATAGGTGGACGCATGACTTCTTTTTTTAAAATAAAAATAGCCCTTTTGTTCCCCTTCTCTCTTACTGACTCCGTAACTAAAATGATTTTGGAGAACTATACCTTAAAACCAGTTGAACCAAACCCTGCCTCCTAAATACTGTTTAGATATGTGAATGAGACACTTTGTTGACTCGTATCATATCATTTTGATCGTATCATACCTTTTCACAGGTCACAGAGGATGGTAAATACTGTCTAGTCCTGGTCTTCGAGGCGAAGGCTTTGCAGTTGTCAGACTTTGAAAAAAGACAGGTAAAAATTGCATGAGGTTCACTAGAAGTTAAGCATTTTAGCGTTTGGTAAAATTTATATATATATATATATATATATATAAAATATTATAAAGCTTATGTAAGAGTTCTTGGTTGTCTTGAATTCCACCTTGCAATTGCATTTATATTATTAATTTCTGAAGAGATTAAAGAATAATGGCATGCTGATTCTTTAATCTCAAATAATGTTTTCAGGGAAAATTCACTTCATTCTTTGGACCTGATATCACAGCTGAAATTGGTAAGAGCTACATTTATGCTTTGGTGTAAACATATGCTTTTAGAAAGCTTTCGAAGGCAGGAACAGCTTGGAATTCTTTATGTAGTGAATTGCGGAGTCATGCTAATCAATAATCATTTGCAGGGAAAGGAGAAAACAATCTATACGAAGTTCGACTTATTTCCAGCTTAAACGCCAACGCATCACCTTCATGAAGTGCTTCGTGATATCATCTCGCTCTGCTATCTGCTTGTTCGTTTCTTCATATACATATACTCCCTCGTGAAAATTTTGTGTAACGATGTTTAGATTTAGTATGTCAATATTTTTTTTGTTCTTTTTTTTTTCCTTTTTTTTGTAAACCAAACATCTTGGTGAAACATATACATGCTACATGTAATCTCAAATGAAAGCCAGAAGTAATTCGTTTTACACAAATCTGTTCTGTAAGCAATGTGCAAACCTAACAGGGTTTTCACCATAAGGTACCCCCCCTACCTTCAGTGCGAAGATATTGCTAAATTCTAGATGCCTAGCCGCATTGCTCCCTCGTCACCTAAAATTCTTTTTATGATCCTCTTGGCAGCCACCTCTACCGATGTGTTAGTTATGGTTTCATCTACTTGAAGTGAACACAAGAATTCTTTAGTGTACCTCTTGCTTGCTAACTCTTTTTCTTTCTGAAGCTTTTGCGCAAGTGTTTTCAGAAGAGTCGACTGAGATTGCAATGTAATTTCCCATTTTCTTAGCATAATAATTTCCATGCATAATGGTTCCAATGACTTGCATGATAGTTTTTCTGAAGAAAATCAAGGTGCATTGAGCAAACAAGATTATATATGTATATATAGTAGTTTGCGCAATGCTTATGAATTGGCCTGATGCATTTTCTAGCAATTAAGTCATTTTTAAAGCAATATTAAACTACTAAGAAAGAACAAAGCTGCTGTGACATAAACAAATCACCGCAAGTCTTCCACTAGTTTAGAGAATCTCAGACACAAATTTAAGGGGATAGAGAGTGTTAGAACTCTCTTTTCTTGTGTTAAAGGATTTATTCATTGATTTTAACTACAAATATAAGATTTAGGTTGTTAAACACGGGAGTTTTATACATGGAACGTGTATAGTTGAAGAAACCGAGACAGGTATATTTTAGAGTGAATTTTATACTTTTAAATAGAAAATATTGATAAACATACCTCTTTCATCTTTATTGTCTATGTCTTTTATGTTTGGAGACAAAAATAATTTAAAACAAAAAAGTATTCTTAAAAATATCGCATCAGAGGACTTTTTGAGTTGAATATGGGGTATAGCTGGATAATTGAAATAAAAACAAGAGCTGACATGAAATGAATGACATCTCATTTTCATTTTTGCTCGATGTTTCTTCATCAATCATATATATCTATTCATCTTCAAACAGGTGAAGGGTAAAATTCTTCCCATGAATTATTAATTGGTTATTTCTGTGTGTGTGGAGGAGGAGAAAGAAGAATCTTTCCATTCTAAAGCCGTAAACATATGAGTGCACGTGAACCCAAAAGCTGTCAGCCATTTTCAGAGACAAGGAACAAAACATTACATCAGTAACCACAACAAACGACTCACGGAAAAAAACACAACCAACGTAGGACGCTGTCTTTCATCTCAGTCCATTCATGGTAGCCGTCAATTAATCCCACCTCCCACGTACAAAATCTCTTCAGAGAAGAATCTTGAAACCCCTTCAATCCAATATACTATTTTACCATCTCTAGCTCTCCTTTTTAGCGCCCTTCCAGTTTAAAAAGAAAATATTCTTCTTTCTTGGTTTGCTCTTCTCCCTTTGCCTTTTTCTCATCCATGACAAGCATCCACCTTGCTTGCTGATGCTGCACCTCCACACTTGCTCATCATTTTTTTCCTGCTTTTCCTCCTTATTACTCTCTCCTTTCGTCTTGTCTTCTTTCCCTCTCGTTCCTTTCACCTGGACCTGCATCTTCCCAAGCATTAATCATATCATACCATTGTGTCATCATCTACATGGTAGCCTTTCATTTTTCCATTATGATTTTGTATCTGGTTTTGCCAAATTTGGAAATATTAAGCTACTTCATCATAAAATTTATTTCTAAAAGTAACAGGAATCTAGTACTTCAGCCTACTTGAGTGTTTTGACTCCTGAATAATGCTATAGAATAATACAGTGTTGCGGGCTAGCAGCTAGAATCAAAACAAGGATAGTTATGTAGCCCAAGTATAATAATGGATTAAAATAACAAAGACTTCTCCATAATTATTGTATTCCAAGGATAACAAATGTGATTATCCTGGAGAGATCTAATGCTCTGAGATTTGATTAACTCTAACTGAGACTAGGCAAAAAAAAAAAAAAAAAGGTTACACTCCAGTCTTGACTCACCAAGTCTGAGCTCAACTCTTGCCTATTGTATAGCCTAGCCCCCCCTCCCCTCCCTCACCCCACCTCAGGTGTAATAACAAAGCTTAATGTCTCAGAAACCCTCTACCATGGCTGAATACTAAAAATCTCCCCTCTAACTCTAACAACTAGCCACTAATGTGTATAGACTTATAAAAATTAACATGACATTTACCATGGAATAAGACTATATGGCTATGAGAACCTGAAGAGCATTACTGTATTAGTCATTATTTTACCAATACCATTCAATTCAGTGTATCACACCACAATACCTAAAGATTGCAAAGACTAAAGAGGTGTCAGTGTCACATTATCCAAACTTGCTTGTACAAGTTTACTACAACAGTGTAATGTCAAGATCCAATAGTGGCGTGTCTTCATTGTAAATGATAATAGCAATCATGTAGAATTTTTGTATCCCATGATACCACTATTTTGTGATCCAGCCCTGAAACACAGGCTATTATGTCCAAAAAGAAGGAAAAGAGGCAGTGAAATGCTACTTTCATTGAGAACCCCAAAGAATCAAAAGTAAAGAAACAAAAAAGAAAAAGGAATTGAAAGCATCTTCAGTGGCACCATATACAACAAAGAGAAGAGGAGCCCTAAAGAACACACGAGGAATTCATGCATGTGTGATTAGAGAACAAAAGGAGGGAGAAAAGGTTGTGTAGATAATCTCCTTTGAGAATTGATTTTCACTTGCTTTGAACATCCAAAAGAGGCTCTAATTTGCAATCTCTTTTTACCTTGTGAAGTAAATAGATGGAAAAACAAGAAAGCCGGAAAATGTTTCTGAAAATCATAGATGAAACAACTAATGTTAAAATTCTGAAGATCAAAATTTATAGCCCGAGTTATTAAAAAAAGATCATGATTCTGGAAGGGGAAATAGCAGCTTAAAAAAAAAAAAGCAGTCAAAACTTTTGTTTAGAAATGCGAAGGAGACAACTGTTGAGCAAGAAAAATTTGCCTGTTCTTCAGCTTTCAACCTTGAAATAGTGAATATAAATGAGTATCGTGAACTGAAATTACTTGAAAAACATACCTGTTCTTCAGCTTTCAACTTCGAATGACAATGAGGCGAATCTCCACCTTGTATTTCACATCTCTTTCTCTCTGTAATCGAAGGCGTTGAAGCTGGACTAGGACTGCTTGATGAAGAGCTAAGGTCAGGAGGAGTGCTTTGAGTCCCAACATCTCTAGTACTCAACAAGCCCTCCATTGTATTTTCTACAAACAAAAAATCCTGAACCAGCTCAAAAACAACCTTTTTTCTCCAATTTCTTTAGAAAAAGACAGCAGCAAGTATTCAAATTAAACCTTTAATTGGAAAATGATTAACAATATCATCATGTGTAGCAATAGTAGTAGTCTTTGTATGGATTTGCCTCGAATGATTAGAGTAAACAAGAGGTGCAGACATTGTAATTCTGTTTGTTAAGTTCCATAACGATCTTCCACTTAGTGTTTTAGCTGATAAACACTCCATTGGAACCTCTCCTGAAAGTGGATTACATATATACTTCTCTGCTTCGTTCCATTTGGGATTTAAAGCAAATCCACCTGGTAACAAGCATTCCCATTTGTTATAATACCCTGACCTTCCCTGCAATGCTGCATAAAAAGCGAACAAAAAACAATAATCAAAATCACTAATCGTGACAAATAATGCAAATAATTACTCCCATAAAAAGCTTAGTGACTATTTGCATTGTCACTGCACACTAATTACCTTTAAGAGCAGTGGTGAATGAGTATGTTGAAGGGTCAATCTCTTCTGAAAATATTAAGATCCGAAGGATTAGTCAATTGATAGCACTAATTAATAAAGAAGAAAAGCAAGTCTTGCTTGGAGAAAAAGGGGGGATAAGAGTGCTAGCAACCTCTTAAGGAGTAGCCAGGAGATGAGGCAGTGCTGGAAATGGTAATGTTTGATCTAAAAGACCTCGCATCTTCTCTAAAACTTCTGATATATGATCCTGAAAACCTTCTTGATCTCGTGTTTTCACGGCTGGTTTGAGCCTTGAATGCCCACTCTCTTAAATTGAACTCAGTTTCGTCTCCTCGCTGAGAAATAGTGGAGGGAGATTGCTCTAATGTGGAAGCCATGAATGAGTCTTGAATTTGCACTAAACAAGTTGAAATATGCAAAGGCTGTAATTAGTTATAAAGTCTTTAGCTAGCTGTACATGTGTCCTTGGCTTCTCAACTGGGTGCAGGTTGTTTTAGTGCAAGAATCTTGTAAGAAATTTACCTGTGCCGTGTCAGCGGATGAGCCAAGCAACAACTTCCCAAAGACTTCTACTTTCTTTCTTTTTCGGATAAAACAACAGATTTTTTATTGTGCTATTTTACTAATCAATAATTAAATATTAATATTTTTAAATATTTTATAAGTAATATTTAATTTAAATTTTTAATTTAATTAAAAAAATTTAAAAATTATCAAATATCACCGAAAGCTTTTTAATTCATCGGTGATTTCATCTGTAATATTTAATTTGAATTGTCAATTTAATTAAAAAAATTTAAAAATCCATCAAATAACACTGATAACTTTTTAATTCATTGGTAGTTTTATCTTTAAAAAACAATAATTAACAATGTGATTACAAAATGAATAGTTTCAAAGTTTTCTAGAAAATATCGACATAATTTTTTGTTGGTGATTCTATCTGTAATTAACATGATGAACAGTGTTAATATTTTACTAATAAAATTATTGATAAATTTTACCAACAAAATGTATTTCATTAATAATTCTATTAGTAAAAAATAACACATCATCATTTTTTTTGCTTTGTTTATTTTTTTACTCCACTATAATTCCTTCTATATATACTAAAGGTATATGTCTATCAGTAAAATCCATAGGAAATTTACGGATAAAAATATTATATTAATATTTTTATTTTTATTTATAATTTTTTGATAATGTAATAAAATAATCATAGTAATCTTGAATTAAAATTGTTTTTGCCTTGGGTTAAAAAGTGTTTTTATTATTTTTATTATTATATTAATTTAGGTTTCACTCGACTTAATTTTATATTTTATATATTAAAAATATATATTATCATCATCTAAACTTTTTTTTCATATTTAAAAAAATTCAATTCAGGTCGCGTGGGTGTCATCAACACCAAATAAGAATCTAGCATAAAAAAGATTACACTATTATCTGTTGCAATTTTGGGTTCTGATTTTGATGCAGTTGTTATAGCTTAACTTTAATCCTTTTTTTATTTCAATAAATTTTTATATTTATATGATTTCTTTGATTTTCTAGTTTTTATTCTTTTCAATGAGAAAATTAAATGAAACAATAATAAAATGAGAATTGAAAAAATCATGAGCATAGAGAAAATTGATGTAAAAAGATTCAAAAAAGAAAATATGAGTAAAAAAATAAAATAAATAAATATGAGTTGGTTATCTATCCTTGATTAATTTTTCATTACCTAATTAGCTTTATTGGATAACTTAATCATGCTTAAAGGATATTCCAAATACTTGAAACAAGTAAATATAAAAACTTCATTTTAGATAACCATGAACATAGCTAAAAAATCCAACAATTGATGAAGCTTGAAGTACCTAGATTAGGAATCAAAGAACATAGAAAGATTGAATTCTCGAAAATGATCAAAAATAAGTTGTACTTTTACTTTTGAAATATTTTTTTGTTAATATCTTAATTAAAAAATTGATTATAATAACATAAACTGGTTGTAAAAATAAAAGAAATCTTAGAAAAAAAAAGATAAACTAAAGGCTACAAGTCCAAAAATAAAAATAATAATAACGTTTATAAAAATAGTATTTTTTTTAAATTTAAATCTAAAATTATATTTTCATCATATAAAAAAATAAACATAAATATCTAACCATCCAGTATTGATTCTTTTTAATAAAAAATAAAAAAATTATTTTTTTAATTATAAAAAAATTATAAATATATATAAATCCCGAAACATAAATTATTATATGTATATATCTAATTAAATATTTTATTAATTTACAATTCCTATAAAAAATTTATATTTACTAGAGCATACATTGCTTTATAGAATAGATTCATGATGATAAAAAAAAAGATGTATATAAAATTTTTGAAAAAAAAATAAATTAAGTTTAATAATTAAATTAAAAATTATATATATTTTCATCAAATAAATCATTTAAAACCGTTTTTTTTTTTTAAGACTTGAAGATATCTTGTCCCAAAAAAATATATATGTTGAGCTTTTCACCGGGTAAAATATATAATAGATTTTTATCTAGTATATAACAAGGTCGAAAAGGACGAGGGATCATGTATGAAAAGAAAAGAAAAAAGCTCTTTAATCTCTCTCTCTCCACACCGCCTTGATGGAATTAAGTGTCATTGAACCATCTAGGTGGTGGCCAAGTGGTAAAGACTTGGGATCAAGGGGTTTGTTCCCTCTGTGGTCTCAGGTTCGAGTCCTTGGTTGCTCATATGATGGCCACTGGAGGCTTACATGGTCGTTAACTTCAGGGCCCGTGGGATTAGTCGTGGTGCGCGAAAGCTGGCCCGGACACCCACGTTAATCAAAAAAAAAATTAAGCATCATTGCACCTCCACCCATCGTAGTTGAATTACATCCGTCACCAACCTCTCTTTAACCTTCCCTAGCCACGACGGGCTGGTATCTCATCAAAAAATTGTTAAAAAAGCTTGACTCAATGCTTTTTCTCACTGGATTTTTCAACATTGGCGTTAGCTCCTACTTCTCTTCTCATTCATGATTACGCTAGCTCATTCTCAAGCCACCAGTGACCTGCAGCTGCCTTAAAGTCCCCTATAACAGTGTTTTAGCTCGTTAAGGGAGAAGAATTAATCTCAAAGATCCTAAGCCTAGATCTCCCTCATCAGTTGACCATGTAATGCTTGGCCTTTAGAAGTGGGTTATTGAGATCATGAGCTGCATGATTTGCTAGACACGCATCGAAGGAGTCATCGGAGCAGTCGCGCGCTTGTGGTGAGTATAGTGGCAGCGTGTGGTAGCCACATGCCAAATGGTGTTCTTGACATTTGTTAACTATTCAAATCCGTATGCATAAACATCTCATACATATATATATATATATATATATATAACAAGCCCAAAAAAGGAGGGACCATATGCAAAAAGAAAAGAAAAAAAGCTCTCTTTTGCTCTCTATGCCACCTTGATGGGATCTGGTGTTATTGCACCTCCACCCACCATGGTTGAACATCACTAACCTAGATCTCCCTTAACGGTTGATCGTGTGTTGCACAACTCTCCGTGGTGGGTTGATGAGATTGTGAGCTACATGATCTGCTAGACACGCATTGAGGAAGTCATCGGAGCAATCACTGATAGTAAGAAAAGCAGTGGCGTGTGATAGCCACGTGCCAAGGGATATTCTTGATATTTCTCAAGAATTCCTGAGTATTTTCTTCTTTTTCTTGACTTACATATTAATTTTAAACATTTAATTTATGAACGTTTGCATGATTTTTATGAATATTTGTTCGCCATTGTATTATATCTCAAAGGGTATGATGTTGCTGGAGAGCTTGTGAGGGGTACATGAGGTTGGTGGTTACTTATTCTGTGAAGGAATTGAGAGGAAGGTTTTAAAATTTGTGTGGTTGGTTTAATCCAAGTATGGATTTGTATTTATTATGTTGTTGCGGCGATGCTTAATATGCTTAATATGTTGATTATTTGTTAACATGTTTTTCATCGAGGGTTTCTCGAGAGTTCCTTGAAATGATTAAATCATAACTTACAAATTCATTACTAAATTGTTCAGGCTTATTAAATTATTTTCATCATCATTATGCCCTAGTCTTTTTTGTTTTCAAATAGAGCTTTTCAATAGCTTTTCAATTCCTTGTTAAGTTTTTAATATGCATTTTCAAGTAGTGTTTTTAATTATTTTTGTTATTATTGGTAACCCGGTCCTCATTGCTGTCGAGTAGATTGTTAAATAATATTTTTTTTTAATTATTCATGTTTGTTTTCAAGTAGAGTTCAAAATTATTTGTAAGATCATTGCTAACCTAGTTCTATTTGTATTTTTAACGAGTCTTCAAGTAATATTTAAATTTCATACTGAATTTTTCTAGCTTAACTTTAAATAAAATTCTAAATCTTTTTTTTTATGGTTGTTGATGACTTGGTCCAATTTATTTTTAATAGAATCCTCGAATAATTTTTCAATTCATTGTTGAGTTATTCTTGCTTGTTTCCAAACATATTTCAAATTGTTTTTAAATTATTTTTAGCTTAGTTCTATTTATTTTGAAAAACTTTATAAAATGATCTTCAAAATTAGTTTTTAATTTAATTTTTTAAATTGTAATTGATTTGCTCTTACTTGCTTTAAGTAATTCCTCAAAATAATTTTTTAAACTTTTGACATATATTATGCATATTTTACAAATAAATTTGGGTTGGTGCATGCTTTTTGTTATTTTGTTTAGATATACACATATTAGAAGAGACAAATTTTAAGTTGTTGTGATATGATATGACTTCATTTATTCTTTATTTTATTTTATTTCAAAATTAACCTTAGCTTGTACCATAGTGATCTTTGAATTCTTTCTTGTGCATTTTGGGCACATCTTTGTTTGATCACTTTGTAGTTTGTTTCTAAACTATATTGTTTTTCTTATTAGTTTGATTTTATGTGTTCAATTTGAATATTTCTTTTGGTGTTTTGTGTATTGTATGTGTGTATTTGTAAAGTCTAAAGGAATGGCTGTTTAATGATGATATTGTTTGGCGTTTCAGTATGCACTAACCAATTCTACAATCTAAAAATTAAAACCTTACTTGCCGTTAAGCTTGTTTTGCTTTTGTTTTTAATTTTCATATTTGCACAATCGAGTTTTTAGGCTATTGTTTTCTCTAAAATAGATTTTTCAAGCATTATTTATTTGTTTATTCGACCTCATGGGCTATTGAAAAATCTTATCATGGATAAATAAATAAAATATATTTATATATTTTTATTGTTGTTGTTATTTACTTTATTATTATTTTTACATAACATGTTTGTTTAGATTTGCTTGTTCAAGAATACTCGGATCATAATATGTCAAGTTATGTCTTTGGTCTATTGAGTTGCCTATCGTCTTACATAAATAGATTTTTTTATTTTAATTTTTTTAAAGAAAAAAAGTATTTGAATATTTAAAAAAATATATATTCTATTCTTTTATTCAAGATATTTATTATTATTATTATTTGAATTGTGATATACTAGTATTTGCTTCTTCTTTTTTGTGTGTATACGAGAATCATTCAATAAATAAAAGAAAAAAGGTCCAAGAGATTCCTTGCTTACACATTAGAATGAATGTCAAAAGAATTGCTTTACTATTAAAAAAGAAATTATTTCTATTGTGTTATGCATTACAAAATTTCAAAGTAATATACTACATCGAAAATTTCTTTTACATATTGATAGCAAATCTGTTAAAAAAGTTATATAAAAAGATATTCAAAATATTGTTTCAAAACTGATTTTTGCTCAATAATAGCTTATATTAAGTATTTTTTTTATTTTGATATAGAATATATATATATAAAAGGAAATACAAATTTTATTTCTAATTTTCTAACTAGAGAATTCCTCCAAAACAAGTCTTGATACCTCTCAAATTCAAATACAAAGGCAAAGATAAAGATCTACAAACAAAGTTTGAATCTTCAAGATCTCTAAAATCTCAAAACCTTACAAAACTGTTTACATCAACAATTTCCTATACAAAACTAATCAAAACATGGTATGAAGCAATTACCAAAGAAGAAGAAAATGAACACTCTTCACAAGTACAACATTAGGTAGAATCTCTATCCATTTCACTAGAATTACTTCTAGCTTTGTAAGTTATTAATTAGAAGTCCTCTTAGAAAAAGATCATCTCATGTAGGTAAATCTTGCAAACTAATTTTTAAAATCAAAGTAGAATTTTCTTCTCAAAAATCTACCTTTAATTCAAATATTACATTTGAACTATCTCAAAAAGTTTAAAAAATAAAGATATGGTTATATTAAAAAACAAAACTATCAAAATATTTTAACCATAGAAAATGGATTTTTTTCATCTCGATTCTTCTATTGCAATCGCAAAAATCTTCCCTCCAAATTGATATTTTAAATTATAAGACTTATCCAAATTTCAATCTTATTACATGACAATATTTCAAATAACATGATCTACTAAATTCAAACATTTCAAACTACAACAAAATCATTCGTGCCTACTTCATATGTATTATCCAATATATCATCCATCCTTCACTTTGGAAACAATTTACTAAACAATCTAATTTTTAATCAACTATTATGTCAAACTTAGTGATTTTAAGGCTCGTTCTTATTCATACTTGCATTATTAACAAGTCTGGTTCAATGCTTCAAAATAATAAAGGTAACAACTTTTGTCTATTATATTTCAATAATTTCATCAAGACTTCAAACTTACTAACCTGGTTCCTTTAATGGTAGGATTTGTTTGGTTGTATTTACGAAGTAATAAAATCTCATTCTTTAATTGAAAATGACTACATTTATTTCAAATATAATTTTAAAGCTTCAGAAAATAATAAGAAATTCCCATTAATCCTTATGTTTTGTTCTAAATTTTGTCCTTTATTTCTATTCTTGATAATTTGACTATAATTACTAGCATGGGTATCTCATCCTTATCAGAAGATATAAAGGACAATGGTGGGATTCTTTTGCAACATAAAGCAAAAGTTCAAAACATGTTGTAACTGAATGGCTTCAACAATATCAAAAGGCATAAATTATTGACCTAGATCCTCAATCCAAATTTCTAGCCTAAAGATCTCATGCTTCTACTCTTCTTGTCTTAGTTAAATCTAAAAAAAGAGTATTTTAAAATCATGACACAGCTCCTACAAAGCATAAAAAATCATGAATTCTTTTCATCTTCATCATCGGGTTCCATTGTTAGCCTAGTTGATGACAATAAAGATGATTGTTATGGAATTCTTCCTCTTGTACAAAAATAATATATACTTATTGTAAAAACAAAAGGTATTTTTCTATGCCTAAAACTATTCTGGCTCATTCACAAATCTTGTTGGCCCAACTCATCTTCTCGACACAAGTGGTCAAACTATCTAGATTTTAATTCAACTTTTTACAAAGCTAACCCCTACTTGCAAAGGATGATAAACAACAATAGGTAGTTGTTTCAACTTTTTAAAAAGTTGACCTTCACTTGCAAAGGATGGCAAATAATAAATAATGAGTTTTTCCAACTTTTCAAAAACCAAATCATTTGCTTTATGAAATTTTAAAAAAGTCAATCTCAAAACCCTTTATATAAAGAGACTATTCCCAAACATTAGAGGCTACATAGACAAGTTCATCTATAGAAGGCATCAAAATACTCTCATTTTGTAATTCCTAGTTAACTTTATATTGCCATCTAAATATCCTATAAATAGATCTTTATTCTTGAATCCAAAACCAAGGAACTTATATCTCCTATACTAGTTTGTATACAAATTTAAATAAGATTCCTTTAAAAATATATAATAAAAATTACAATGATTTTTTCAAATGATTTTAAAATAAACATTGTTACCTTGTTTGATCCAGGTGCAAATTTGAATTATATTAAATAAGGAATACTTATTGCACATAAAACTCAAGCATCAGTTTTTAATAATGGGTTTTATCTCAAAAATTTCCTTGACATTACTAATGATATTAATCATCAATAGAAAATAAAAATAAGTACGTGGTGTTGTTACTTATAAGAATGATATAGAGATTTGGTTACAAGTTTCCAATAAATATATTTGATTACAAAACAAAACTATAAAATAAAGATAAAATAAATTTATAATGTGAATGAACAGGCAGGTCTAAGAATGATAGGATCCTCTAACAAACACATAGCATACTTAATTTTGCAAACAAATATATACAGAATAACAAGAAGAATTTATTTATTTATTTATATAAAGGAGATTTAAAGGAATCTTACTTAAATTTGTATAGAAACTAGTATAGAAGATATAAATTCTTTGGTTTTGTATCTAAGAATATGGATATGTTTATATGATATTTAGATGGCAATATAAAAGGTTACGGGGAATTACAAAATAAAAGTATTGTGATGTCTTTTATAGATGAATTGATCTGTGTAGTTCTGACTCTAAAGTTTGGAAAAGCCTTTTTATATAGAGGGATTTCATATTGACATTTTGAAAATTTTATAAACCAAATGATTTGCTTTTTGAAAAGTTGAAAAAATTATCTGCTTATTGTTTGTCATCCTTTACAAGTAAATGTTAGCATTTTAAAAACTTGAAAAAAATATCTATTATTGTTTGTCATCCTTTACAAGTGGGTGAAAAAATTATCTAGAGTTGTTTGTCATCATTTGCAAGTGGGGGTCAATTTTTAAAAAAGCTGAATTAGAATATGGGTAGTTTAAACCATTTATGTCGATAATAGGAGTCGGACCAATAAGATTTAAGAATAAGCTAGAATATTTCTAGGTCTAAAAAAATACTCTCTCTCTCTCTTTTTATAATAAGTGCATATTATTTTTGTACATGAGGAAGAATTTAATAACAATCATCTTCATTATCATCAACTAGGCCAACAATGGAACTTAAGAATAAAGATGAAGAGGATTCATCATCTTTGATGCTTTGTATAAGTTGTTTCATGATTTTAAAATATTGCTCTTTAGATTTAGTTGAGGCAAAAAGAGCAAAATCATGAGAAATTCAAACTAGAAATTTGGATTAAAGATTTAAGTTTATAATTTAGGCCTTCTAGTGTTGTTGGAGCCATTCAGTTGCAACAGATTTTGAACTTTTGCTTTATATTATAAAGGAGTCCCGTCATTTTACTTTGTATCTTCTAACGAGGATGAAATATTCATGCTATTAATTATAGTCAAAATACAAACAACATAACTAAAGGATAAAAAATTTAAAGCTAACATGAGAATTGGTGGGAATTTCTTTTTATTTTCTGAAGGTCTAAAATTCTATTTGAAATAAATGTAGTCATTTTCAACTAAAAGGTGGGGTTTATTATTTCATATATACAACCAAAGTAATCCCACTAATAAAGGAACGAGTTAGTAGGTTTGCAATCTTTATGAAATTATTCAAATAGAATAGCATAGAATGGCTACCTTCAATATTTTGAAGAAAAAAATGCATAGAACCACTTGTTGATAATCCAGTATGAATAAGAACAGGTAGTAGAATCATTAAGTTTAAGATAGTAACTGAATGGAAATTAGATTGTTTTGTGAATGGGTTGTTTTCAATCAAAATGATGAAGTATATTTTGGATAATACATATAGAGTAGGTATATTAAGAATGGTTTTGTTGTTGTTTAAAATGTTTGAATTTAACAGATCTTGTTATTTGAAATATTGTTATGTAATATGATTAGGATTTGGATAAGTCTCATGATTTGAAATGTCAATTTGGATGGAAGATTTTTGTGATTGTAGTAGAAGGATCAGGATGTAAAATATTCATTTTATATGGTTAGAATGTTTTAATAATTTAGTTTTTTAATATAATCAAATCTTTTATTTAACTTTTTAAGATAGTTTGAATGAAAATTTGAATTAAAAGGAAGCAGAGATTTTTTAGAGGGAGATCATGCTTTAATTTTAGAAATTAGTTTAGAGGATTTATTTGGGAAGATCTTTCTTTCTAAACGGACTTTTAGTTAATAGCTTGTATAGCCAAAATTAATTTTGGTGAATTGGATAAAAATTTTACCTAATGTTGTACTTGTAAAGAGTGTTCTTCTTTTTCTTTTTATAACTACTTCATACCATGATTTGATTGGTTTTGTAGAGAAATTTGTTGGTGCAAGTAGTTTTATAAGGTTTTGAGATTTGAAGACTCGGACTTTGTTTGTGGGTCTTCACTTTTGTCTTTGGATTTGGATTTGGGAGGTATAAGAACCTGTTTTGGAGGAATTCTCTAGTTAGAAAATCAGAAATAAAATTTATATCTCCTTTTATATATTCTTTATTGAAATAAAAAAAAACACATAATATATTTGTTATTAAGCAAAAATCTATTTTGAAGTAATATTTTAAACATCATTTTGTAAAACTTCTTAAGCAAATTTGCAATCAATACATAAAAAAATAAAATTGATTTAATAAATTTGAAATTTTCTAATGCATAGCACAATACTAAGAATTTCTTTTCTAATAGTAAAGTAATTATTTTGACAATCATTCTAATGTGTAGAAGTAAATTAAAGAATTTGTTATTTTTTCTCCTAAACTTGTTTAAGGGTATCCCCATACCCCAATTCAAAGGCATCTATCTCAACTATTTTAGGAGTTAAGGGATTAGCAATGTATAGAAAAGGAATCTTTTGGACCTATTTTTCAATCTGTTAAATGATTCTAGTATGTCTATGAGACCAAGGAACAGGGTTTTTTTTTCGTTTGTCATGTAAGGGTTTTGTTATTCTACTCACATTGAAATAGAAATCTAAAACATAATTAAGACTTTCTAAAAATCTTTGTAGTTAGGTTTTATCAGGAAATTTATTAACAAAAGTAAGGGATCTCTCTATAGCTATGATAGTTTCTTAGAGATATAATGATCAAGAAAACAAATATGAGTTTGAAAAAAAGAATTTTTTTTTAAATGACTAAACCATTTTTCTTTGCTATACAAAAGAATGTTTGTAAATGTTTGAAATGTCATTTTATATAATTTAAGAAATAAGAATATCATTAATGTTTATGATGCATAATTCTACATATGTATTGACAACATCATTCATAATTCTTTAAAATTTAGAAGGAGTATTTTTAGTCTGAATGGCATGACATCTTATTCATATTGGACCAAATAGAATTGTAAATATAGTTTTGTACCGATATTTCAGATGAATTTGAATTTATCAAAATCTTGATTTCATATCAAACTTTAAAAATATGAACGCAAAATATAAATTTTTTTTAATTGGATTATCTAATCCATTTTAAAGCCTTGTTTAGAGGTTTACAATTTATGATAAGCCTTTATGTGCCTCTTTGAATTTCATGATTTTTGTTAACATAAAAAGCTATACACAACCAATATGAACTAGACTTACTTTATCTCAAGACAGCAATATTGTTCTAATTCAGCATTCATTTGAATAGGCCTTACTTTATTAGGAATTTGTTTTTTATTAAGACTATTATCATAAGAAAGATCAGCAACATGTTATTTTCTCTTCCAAAAGGCATTTGGTAAATCATAAAATATTTTTTTCTATCTTGCTTTGAAATTCTAAAATTCTTTTTTATAAAATGGAATTTTGTAATTGATGTTAAATTCTTTATAAAAAGGCATCTTTTTTTAGATGCATGGGATGAGTTTATTTTTCTTATATCAATGCATTGATGTAATGAGTATGAAAATAACATGCTTTAAGTAAATTTAAATTCCTAGTCTTTGGCTTTTCTAGGAACATAAAAAAAAGTTTCGAACCATCAATTTTTAAAATAATATTTTCATGATCGATTTTGTAATGAGTAATTATATTAATAAAAAGAGTGCCTAGAATAATAGAATGATTAATATCATTAGTAACGATATAGAAATTTTTTCAATAAATCTTGTTAGTAAAAACTAATGTTTGAGTTTTATATGCAATAACTAATTTAGTTTTGTTTGTTGCTGAAAGGTTTTTAATACAATTTTGGAACTATTTCTTATTTAATACAATTCAGTTTTACACATATATCAAACAAGGAAATAATATCTATTTTAAAATCATTTAAAATAGTTTTAAACATACACATATATATCATGCATAATTGGTACTTTAAAGAAATTAAGTTGAGTTTTCTACTTTTTCATCCTCTTCTTCTTGCTATTATTTCTTCATGAGCACCCAACAAGTTTAGATAGTTCAACATAAATAGAATCAGAAATGTGTATTTTGATTAACATGCAATGTAGTTTGTCTTAAGTGGGATGCTGAAAGATGATTGTCATCTTTCTTTTACATAACCAGACCCTTAACATTATATTTGCAAGACCAATTAATAAGTTTACTAATTATCTTAATAGTTAGTGATGACTCTTTTTTTTCTTTTTTTTATTCTCTCAAATATCATCATTTGAATGTCTTCTCTCTAACAACACTTATAATTTAAATCATTATATTTTTAAAGAGAGGAAACTTAAATTCTAGTGATCAAGAACTTAATTAAAGAGGAAACAATACAATATGAAAAATTCTTAAAAAAGAAGAAAAAGAAAAGCTAAAAGTAGAGAAAATATACATATTAATAAAGGTTTTTCAAGAAACTTATAATAGTCCTTGGTAGTTTTTAAAATTAAAATATACTTTTTTGCCTCGTATTATTTGAAGCTTTTCCATTAGTTCATGTTATACTATATGAAATAAAAGCAGACACTGAAAAGTAAAAACACTTTTTATTTCATAATGATTTGATGTGGTTGTCATATTATAAATTTTTTATAAGACAATACACACACAAAAAAAATGTATACCAAGACGATTGTAGCTTCAAGAAGGATAAAACAAGTATGCATTGTTAATCATTTTATGGATTTGCTTTTAGCTAGGAGAGCTATGTTTTTCCAATGATATTTTACAATTAATGGTCATTTTAACCAAAGTTTGTAATTAATATATTATAGCAGGATATTTTGAAAATAACATGTGTATTGATAAACCTAAATTTAATGGATCTATAAACCTTGAAAGCTCAAAACTCATGGTATCAAGCAACATGCCTATGAAAAACCATTCATGGGCTTAACATAGAAGAAAAGCTCAACCTAGAAGAAAAGTTTAGCTCCCATGGGCTCAGTTTTAGGGAAGAGTCTAATGTCATAAGCTTAGTTTAAAAAAAGAGTTTGGCCTTCATAGGCTCAACTTTGAGGAAGAATTCAATCCTATAAGTTTAGTCTAGGGGGAAAACTCAACCCTTACAGGCTTAATATTGAAAAATAGCCCAATATCACAGGCTTAGCCTAAAGGAAAAGCCTAGCTCTCATAGGCTCAGCTTGGAGGAAGAGCCTAGCTTTTATGGGCTTAATCTAAGAAAAAAGCCCTAATCTCATACACTTAACCCAAGAAAAGAGCTCTGCCCCTATAGGTTTAGTTACATTTTAGATCTTTCTCTCCCTGCACCATTGGGTGTATAAAAAATCTCTTAATGGCATATGATATTTTAATCGTATTAATGATTATGTAAAGGATATTTTTCTCTTATTAATATATATGTCAGGAATATTTTATCTTTTTAATACTTATATAAGGAATATTTATCTCTTATTAAAACTATCAAGATAAAATTACACTATAACATCTTCTCTTTTAAAAGGATAAAACTCATAGGTTGTAAATACCTTATAAATCCTTTAAGCTTCAGGTTCACAATTCTCATTCCCTACTATGTGTGTGTGTGTGTAGAGTATTACTCTCTAAAATATTATTGTTTTCTATCTTTAAACAGATACTTACTTAAGCATCTAAGAGTCTTCAAATTTACCAAACGTGACTTTTTGAAAATACCAGCCACTTT
This sequence comes from Populus ilicifolia, assembly GCA_015708895.1. Lineage (NCBI taxonomy): Eukaryota > Viridiplantae > Streptophyta > Magnoliopsida > Malpighiales > Salicaceae > Populus > Populus ilicifolia. The sequence continues at coordinate 125,240 of SRLM01002888.1, forward strand.
GGCCTACCAAGCCTTAAGTACCGACTACCAACCACGTTGGTCAAGAAGAATGGATCATAATGCTAGAATTAAGAGATTAACCAATTATTCGACACATAAACTTTACTTCTAAGCTATTTAGGTACTTTGGGACATTATCACATATGTTACAGAAATTCAATTCATATTTATTAAGAAAGTGTTTTAATGACACCATTAACTTATACTAATTATAATTATTTTCTTTCAAAAGTATACCCACATTACCTAAAATGAACAAACTTTTCTACAAAACGATCTTAATTTCATTTTTTTTTCATTTTACATTCATAAAGGTTGTCATAACCTAATTTTTTACCCCCTATTTTTATTAAAAAATTAAAATTTAAAAAAATATATATTTTTAATACATTTGAGTCATTTTTAACATTTCCTATGTTTTCTTAAAAGAATTGAGAATTCACAAATTCATTTTTAACACGTTCAGCTTTTAACGCACCATTTTTAAAATCATTGATTGATTTTTCTCATCGAGTCAATGTTGATGTTGTTTTTTTAAAAAAAATTTAAAAAATCAATAAAAATATAAGAAATGGATAAGGGGATAAAAGGTGAAAAGAAAAAAATAAAGGACAAAAGTAAATTTAGGTTGCTTAAGGACCAAGCAATTGAGGGGAAGAAGAAAAAAAATTACCTATAAATAGTGAAGGAATCTCACACATAAAAAAAAGGCTAAAAAAAGATTAAAAAAAAAACCACCACCACCACCAACAACCATAAGCATAATGATTGTCTTTTTCTCTCAACAACAAAACCATAACCAGCCTCACTAGTCATCAACCAAGTACCAGAGTTGTCACCCTAACACCATTTTATTCCTATCTCCACATTGCTAGTTAACTCCTTAGCCACAACAGCAACAGCAACACAAACTTCACCAATACTACCATATTTAAACCCATTAACCCTATAGTCTTCTCACAATTACCAACCACCATATTGGCCACCATGAATTAGCCTTTGATTAAAAGAAAGAGAGAAACAAAACAAAAAATAAAATAAAATCAATTCTTATATGGTTTCTTTTGTTTTGTTTGTCTTGAGGGTGAAGATGAGATTCACTACCAACACAGAAATGAAGATGAGTAAACGCTACTCTTAATCCACTAGATTTTAGCATTCCACGAGCAACAATACATGAGATCCATATACCATCACAATTCTTGCACTCCTAGTATGGTTCCTTAGTTTCTAGCAACTTCTCTGAATTATTTCAACCTTTAGGAGATTGATTTTTTAAATTTTAAATGTTTAATATGCGTGTTTAAATTATTGTTAAATTTTGAATTTTGATGGTTTGTAAACATGTAATTGTGGGGTATGTGAGTAAAAAATATAATAAAAAATATGACATATGTGCCTTACATTTTCCTTTTATTACTTTTTTATCTTGTGTTAAATAAATGGTAAAAAAAGGATAAAAAGATTTTTAAAAAATAATAATAATTGAAAACGGCCAATTCTAAAAAATCTTCATGCATATTTTCTATTAAAAAAAAAAGCATTTTTATCATGTTTTAAAAGTACAAAATGGATATCATAATCAACTAATGATTATCTATGAGGATTTGACTAAAATTTTAAAAATACCATAAAAATTAATTTGTTTAATTAATATTTAGGTATGAATTTTACAACATAATGCATACTTACAATATTGAAGTATATGAATTAACAACAATAAATACATACTTTTATCATGTTTTAAAAGTACAAAATGAATATCATAATCAGTTTATGATTATCTATTAGGAATTGGCTAAAGTTTCAAAAATATCATAAAAAATAATTTTTTAATTAATATTTGAGTATGAATTTTACAACATAATACATACTTATAATATTAAAGTATATGAATTAATAATAATAAATGTTAAGATTTAGCTGTATTTAGAAAATAAGTGCAATACAGATAGATAATGTAGAGACTTTCTACAAAACAATATATGCCTTAAACTTTAAACAAGATTAATAGATAGAAACATGATTTAAAATAAGAATCAATTAATAATACAACTTAACTTATATAGGGTACATTGACGATGATGTGTCTTTTTCTCGCATAACTAGTTTCGTTACTCAAACTCTCATAGGCTATAAATTTTCTAGTAATTATAATACTAGATAACCCTTTTAAATTATAATTTTATAATTAAATTCAAAACACCTTTTAACTTAGGAGGCAACCTTGTCAATTCAACGTCATACACTTCACGACAAAAATTATTATAATAATAGATATTTTAGATTAAACTATCTCATTTAAACAACTAGATCCCATATAACATTGAAAAGCTCATAAAAATGGTGGAGTTCTGATAATAATATTAATAATTATTATTATCCTTAATTTAGATTTCTTAAGCTTTCATATGATGTGATTTTGACACGTGGAGGAGCTCCAGGGAAGCAAGTGCATAAGATTAACTCATCATAGATGGGGTGTTTTACTCTTACAAGTTGATATGGTTTTGATACAACTAGAGACCAGTTGTGTCCCTTTTAATGGTGGGTTAATGGATGAAAAAGAGGGGTGGATAGAAATTAAAGAATGAGAGGGTGTCCATGAGAATGTCTTTGTGGTTGTGCATGAGGATGTCCATGTGCATGTGAAGCTGCATGCCCAGTGGTTGTCATCATCTTCTTGGAAATGAATAAAGAGGAGGTTCCCTCCTATGATAGGAGGAGGAGGAGGGTCCCCTGCTGGAATTCATCATGGCCATTACTCTTGTCTGTTGTGCATGCTACGTAGGTTTCATTGATAGCAATGGATTGTTACGGTTGCCAGTAGATTTTGGTCCATCTTTTGCTTCATTTAATTTCTAAAGGCATACGTATCTTCTATGCGAAATCTTTTATAGGACTAGTGAATTGTCGTGTTCCCTTTTGTTTTGAGATGATTTATCTCAGGTTCAGGAACAAATTTTTATTTTTTGTAATAATTGAACCCTACTTTGAGTAGAACAGTACACAGCATTATACCCGTCCAGCATGAAACATGATTTCCAGTTCGGCTATATTTGATTAAAGATTAGGTGATTCTTACCTAACCAAATACTCCAAGCAATTTCATATGAAAGGAGGTTTCATGCTTTTCTCTAGAATCTACCATCTGTCAATGCTGGCATTGAACCAGAAGTTGATCCATAGTCTTAGACCCCCCACCATGTAAGGAACTTTGTCCATAGTTTTCAAGAAAAGTAGCACTGAAGGAGAAGAAGATATGCCGACTCTATCTCTGATGCACAAAACGGGCATGAAGCTTGCTCCAATGAAAGAAGGTATCGGTTGATAAGAAAGTCTGTTGTGCATGGATAATTTTGTACTCTTATCCATAAAAAAAACTTTTATTTTTTGCGGTGCTACTCATTCCACCGCGAGCTACTCATTCCAAATATTTGAAGTGAAACGCTGGCCACCTTGATATATCTGTCAATCAAGGTACAACAAGATTTTACCGTAAATTTTCCCTTCCTATCAATATTCCAGATTTTAGCATGGGCACCATTCAACTACAATTGGAAGAAATTAATCTGCTCCTCCCACTCGAAAGCTCTCACATTCCTTCGCCAAATTAAGTTACAAATTCAGGTATCATGTGTCCATTCACCAATATCATGGATCTTTGTGGTTGGTTTAATGGATAGCTTATATAGTCTAGGAAATTGTACCTTTAAAGGGGTGTCTCCCAAGGAGGTGTCAATCCAAAATGTAACATTTTTCCATTCCCTGTGACATAGCTAGAGCATCTTTTCAAGGCCTCAGAAGCATCATCTCCAGGATTGATCACAGACATGATTCCTTGCCAAATTCTAGATAGTTTGAAGAAGGTTGGAAGGCCTATTTTGAAGAAGGTTGGAAGGCCTATTTGAAAGATGGTTGGTGCTTTTTACAAATGAAGTCCTTCCGCCTAGCCTTAATTACTTTCAGAACTAAGCCATACTACTAGTTGATGCCAGATGAAACAACACTAAAAGGCCTTTCACTGTTATGTTGAATAAAAAAGGTGAGAAAGGGTCACCCCGCCGAATGCCACGACCAACAAGAAACTCTCTAGTAGGAGAGCCCTTAACAAGGACTGAGAGCTGTGAAGTAGAAAGGCACTCATAAATAAGTCTTCTCCATTTGTTACCAAATCTCATGTATCCCATCACTTCATCAAGGTAATCTCACAAGACTGTATCAAAAGCTTTGTGAAAAGCTACTTTGAACATCATTCCTTCATTTGCTGTCATAAACCCATCAGTGATCTGTCTACCTGCTATGAATGTTGTTTGGTAATCACTAATGAGGTCTTAGATGACGTGGTTTAGCCTATTGGAAAGCACCTTCACCCCTATTTTGTATATCCCATAACCATGCTAATCGATCTGTAGTCGGAGAATCCTTTTGATACCTCAGTCTTTGGGATCAATGTTACAAAGGCCAGGTTTACACCCTTTGGAAGCTTCTCTATTCTGAAAAAGTTAGCACTAAATCCATAATATCATGACAGATCAAGCTCCAAGCCTTCCTGTAGAATTTGAAATTAAAACCCTCTGGTCCTGGAGATTTTGTAAAATCGCAGTCCCAAACTGCTTCTATAACTTCTTCCATTGATACTTCCCGTTCTAGCCAATTGGCCCTCCCTAAAATAAGCTTCTTATAATCAGCAAGATCCAACTTAGCCCTCGTAGAGCAAGGCTTACTGAACAGGTTGGAGTAAAAATAGACTGCAGCTTCCTTGATCTCAATTGGGGTAGCATGAAAGATGCCATTATAGGTGATTTGAGATACGTTTTTATGGATTTTTCTCAAATTAGCTACTAAGTGAAAAGATTTTGTATTGCGGTCACATATAGCACTGACTGTATGCACTGGAAATAGGCTAAATGTTCAATAACATGGCACAAAATGTATGCTGATTATTGCCGCGACCCAAGTATATTTCTTGAGGTCAGAGTCACTGTTATTGGATCAATGGACGATTGTAGGCCTGGTATTAGAAAGAAAGGAAAGATTGAGTGAGACTCAGATTTAATCTGATGCTTTAGTCCTCAATAAGCTCACAATCAATTCTTTGAAAATACAACTTGTTTTGACCTCTGTCATAACCCCCGCGTTATAGTTCCGCTGAGCCATTATCCTAATGACGGACAAATCCTGGATTTGTCTCCATTGACGGTGCTGGAACATATGACCATTCAAAACACTCTTGTAAGAGCCTGGAATGCGCAGGAGGCCCGAGATTCTCTGTTATAAACTTGGTATTGGTTAAATTCCACTGCTAGGACTGTCTAAAGGTTTTTGCCTTTCAGGTTAATCAATGAAATTATGATTAATGAAAAAAAATCAAATAAACAGGTGCTCATCTTGCCCCAGTAACTTATAAAAACATAAAGTTCTAGTGAATCAAACTCCAACAATTTAAAGCATTCTATTAGAGACTACAGCATGCAAAGTTCAGAAGATTCAAACTCCAAGAATTTAAAGCATTCTATTAGAGACTACAGCATGCAAAGTTCAGAAGATTCGCATTTCATTAATGACGTACTAACCCGGGATCTGTGTGGATCGTCGTTAATATAAAATGAGTCGTGAATGGGCTGGCTAGTCAACGTTTATATGAACTGTTGATTGTGGTCTGGTTTAGGACAAAGGCTCCCCTCCGGCGCACAAAAAGACAAAAGGCAACACAACACTTTAGTTGAGTTGTTGAGCACTGTAGTTATAAGAGCTTCAATTCTTGAGCAGGCTTATGATCTTCTAATATTTTGTTACTCAACTCTGCCCTCGTTTAAAACTCTCAAGACCATTTTGTTGATTTTCTCTTCACTTCCCCTCTTCTCTAATTCTACCACTTTCTCTACTGTTATCCTTCCTTTAATATTTTCCTCTTCTTTTCTCTTTCAATTTTTCAAACCCCATTAGCCTAGCCACAGCACTAGGAGTAGCAGCCTCGAGTTCATGTTTTTTGTTGCAATATCACTTACAATACAAGTTTCTAATCAAACTAAAAATCACCAAAACTAACACTCAAATTCATAGACTGATTACCAACAAGAGAAAGCAACCAATTCCTTTACAAAAATAAAGTCAAGCAAAAAATCATCAAATGGATCATAATTAAAAAAAAAACACCCATTTTTAGAAATGTCAAGGTGAACTAAAATAACTGAAGCAAGCCAATTGAAAGGCGAGCAATAATTGATGAGCGAAAACAAATCAAGAAGCTATGGCCCGATTGAGTCAAATAATTGATTCGAAGGACAATTGCTGGCTTCGAGGTTTGCAGGCTTTCTGTTTCGTTTCTAGAAGGGGAAGCGAAGGGCAACTGTAGATGTAAGAGTCGCAGGCCGATCGGTATTTGCACCTCCTCAATGCTTTTTGTCTTTTTCAGAGACGTGTAAAAATAGCATTTCGGGATTTTGGCTATTGAAAGAGCTTTCCCGATGGAACTGCTAAAAGAGGAGATAATAGCTAAAAGGACAATTTTTTTGTTTTGGCTTTCCTTTTGCCTCCTGAGTTGAAGATGCTCTAACACCACCCGATATACCAGAAGGTCAAGGCAAATTAATTACATCCCATAGCACAAACCCATATGGAAGCAATATTCAGGTCTTTTCACCAGTTTTTGGCATTGAGCAAGAAACGTGCATACTCTACGGCAGTTATTCAGATGCCTCGCAACACTACTGTATCAATAAACTACTGCATTCTAAATATTAGGTCTGCAGTCAGATACAGTGTCACTTCGTTGCAGAAAATGCAGCATTTTTTTTCTTGTAAAGGGATGGAAAATGACCTGCAACTACTTGATCATATTTCTTCTCTAGGGATCTCTTCTTGATCTGAAAGGGAAAACCTCTTGGAACATATTGATGACTGCTGTGACTACAAAATATTACAAGAGAATGTTCATCGAATGTAAGGTTTATCCAAAAAAAACAACCACAGAATCAATTCACACATAATCAGGAAAAATGAAATCTCAAGCACAGATTGAGCCCGAAGCCTCTACGGGAACCCACCCCATATAAATGTTGATACCAAAGTCATAAAAGTGAGTTCTATCTTGCACCATGATAACAAGCCAAGCTGTTTCACATCTTCATGGCATTCTCAGTTCGTTTGGTCTTCAGCTCAACAGCATAAGACATGAAGCAAACTCCACAGCGAGTGCAAACTAAACCATTGTATCTGCAACTAAGTGCTTTCAGTTGGCTGGGCAGCAGATGTGGTTTTCAGTTGCTGAAAGAGTCCATTTTCAAGATCCAAGACAAGTTGGTTCTGTTTTCACCATGAAATAAGAGATAAATAAACTGAATGAAGTCAATCATGAGATGCAGACAAAATGGGAAAAATGAAATATCCAACAGAGTTGAGAATAGGACAGTCCCGCTCTACTCTGTAGACCAGCTGAATCAAGTTCAATGGACTCAAAAAAGTGAACCATTTCATACTTAGTCTTACCATAATATGCACTTGCTCTGGGTCAATGACCACAGCAACAAGCACCCTTGTAGCCTTGGAAAACAAAAAACTCATAAATGGATGACTCTCTATGAATCTGGCCTATAACACACTCATCAACCATGAGTGAAAGTAGGGGTTAACTAGAGGCTCCATGCACCTTCATCCATTAAGATTCTCTAATTGAATCAACTTCAGTTGCCTTAGTATGAAAAAGAATTCTTCCAAAAACAGAACACACAAAGCATGCAACATTTATGTCAATCAATTGTAAATAACCTCAGCTGACATAAATGTTGCTAATACCACAGCTCTCTCTACCATTCTCTAAGGATGAAGAATAGCACATCTTTGAAAACCCAAGTCAATATCTTCCTCAACACTGAACAATTGAGAAATTTCAGCAATTTGTTTTGTATACACATGGAGATTCTCCACGATATTAACCTGATAAGTAATCTGGTTAGTTTCTGTAATGATTTTTCCCATTCAAACATCTAAACCCCTCATTCTATGTAGTAAATGTTTCACTAAAAAAACTTAACCTTCTTAGGAAGACAGGTAAGACCTCTTTCATGCTAATAGCCATATTAAGCATATGCTAGAGTCCGCACATAAAAGACAAACAAGCCCCCACCCCCCACCCCCNNAAAAAAAAAAAAAAAAAACCAGCAAGAGTCTCAAAAGTTTATAGAATATCAACATCGCTAGAGAAGAAAAACAAAAACTAATTTACAGTTACTATGAAGTACAACGCTTAAGTATACTTTTCTAACAGGGTTATTGCAGTGGCTAATAGTGACTAGTTATGCTTTGTACAAAACGAAAACTGAACCCATTCATTTGTAAGAAGGTATGCACAGATGTGACATTCCGAGATGCCATAGAACTAAATGTAAAAAAGAAATACTTTCTGTGAAGGCTTCTCAACAAATTTTGAATTCGGAAGAAATTTTATGTCCAAAATCTTCCAGCCTGAGATAATTTAGCAGGAAACTTTCTCTGATAGTTTCATTTTCAATTTGTATCCATAAAACTTGGCAAGGAAGTTATATTGAAATGAAAAACATATAATGTTACATACCTTCACGAGCTCAACGTCTTTGAGTTCTTGTGTACCAATATACACAAGAAACAACTACAGCTCACGACTTCAGCATGGTAATCAGAGAGAATGCATGGTAGTCAACTGCAGGAAATACAATCAGTCAGATCCCCGTGGTAAGATTGACTACATTATAAGTTAACTAGATAATAATAATAATAATAATAATAATTACTGTTTAAGAACATTGATCCAGGAAAGGAAACCACTATAACTGTGACAAATATGGAGCATAGATTTCCTACACAGCATTCCACTTCAATGGTTAGCAGATAAAGAAATAAAGCAAGATTTATGATATAAGAAGAAACGCAATAATATCCTCACCATCAAAAGATAGATAAGTTCCAAGTGCCAAGCAACTTCAGGGAATTGTGCATGAATATATATTTCCTGCTCAAGAAAAAGAAAAACATTAAACTCCATTCAGTTACTTGAATTTGGAAAGCAAGTGAAGAAAAAAGGTACAGTTCAACTATTTCCAAAAACCTTCATTTTTTCTTTACTGCATACATTAATGTGAAATTTAAACCTTGGATGAATGGTGAAATGGCAAATAACAATTGTACAGGAAGAAATAATAAATCTTGTTTGGCGATTCTTACCTTTTAAAAGACTCTAACTTACCATCAAAGAGAACAATATATAGTAGACTTTGTTTAAAAACACCAATCATTTGCCAACAAACTAAAAAAATGACAATGATATATTGTCATGTCTTATGTCTCCCTGTTTTTTATTGGAGCAAAATATATAACTTAAAGTGAATGTCTATAGCATCTTCTTTTTCTCGTTTTATGTTCTTCTAGTGTGGTAGTTGGGCAAAATAACTGACTGAAGAAAGACAAAAGTTACCTTGTCCAAGAATCAAAATGCCATTCGCACCCAAAGGTATAAGATCTTGTATCTTTTCAGCAGAAAGAATTGCTTGAATAACTAGCAGATATAAAACAGTAAAATTTTAGATGAATTCAGGGTCAGCATTTGAGAAAGCTGCTAGCCAAGGTGAGTCCAAATATTAATAAAAAGACAAGGCATGTGAAGTTTTAATTTGAAAAACGAAGCCAGCATAAAGAGGATTAAAGAAACCTGTGATCCGAATTAACTTTTCCTGGGTCACATCTCCTTCGTTTGTCTTGACAGCAGCATCCATGTTGGATAGAGTTATCATGTGCACAGAATGGAGCCCATCTGATACCCAAAAAGTTTGCATTTCTGCTAAGCAACAGCAGGATTATTCAGTTGAAGATAGATAGATAGATAGATAGATAGATAGATATAGGCAAAATCAAAATTTATTCTGCTCATCGAAATGGAATCCTTCTACAAAACTCATTATGAAGCTTTGTTTCCATTTTATCTTACCTAGTATGATATCATTACCACCCAGACATAAGTTAGTCTCCCTTATCAACACATGAATTTCCAATTCCTATAATTATTGGTTCAACATGTAATAAATTATCCTTGGATCACCTTTTTGGAAGAACCTATGTACACTTTGATCGCATAGTTGGACATGCAAGCAACATCAAATTTTATGGAGGAAAAAAAATGGAAACAAGAAGAGTTAGAATTGGATACTCGATGAAAAATCTGGAAAAATAGCCAGCTTTTGCACTTTCATACTATGGGGCAACCGCCTCATGTGAGCCATGACATTTGGTCCAACAACAGGGGCAGACAGGCACAAGATATGCAAATCTCCTGTAGAGTCCAAAATCACAAATTTCTTGGGAGGTGATGCCTGGATAGAAACTGCCTTCAAAGTTGTAGGTTTCATGCCCTCAGTCACCTCCCTCTTAAATGCCACAAAACAAGCACCCCCTTCACCAGAGTCTTGGCTGCATCTTACAGATCTCTGTTTTACTGTAAGTTAAAATGATAGTCAGCATCATGAACCAACAACAAAAAACAAAGAGCAGTATTTAGAGACGACTTCCAGTTCTATGTTAGATTCCACAAGCGCGACAATTAATCTCCTAAACAAATATCAAAAATCAAAGAAAAGATTCACCAACCATTACTTGCCAGAGCCCACAAAAAAAAGAAGAGGAGGAGGAGGAAGAACAGAGCCCCTAATCGAAAGCGTGATCCTCATAACAGTGATTTACCATCTAGAGGAATCCTTATGTGTCTAACCATAGGACAGCACCTCACTTAATATGGGTTCATCCATTTCCTGGTCAAACAGAAATTCCTAAAAAAAATCTGTCAGTGCAAATTGCAAATGTACAGATAATGAAAACCACAATGATGGGATAAATAGGAGTACAACAGTAAGATGTTACCAATCCACAAAGAACACTTGTTCACCAAGGCGATTCAATAAATCCATAAATACAATTGAATATCAAAGTAACAAAAAATGGAGTATGGTTATGTTTACGTTAATAACATTTCTAGTATTAATTAAGAATTCTGTCATGAATTCTTTAGCATTTATTAGGAATTTTATAATCTAGGATATTCTTACCTCCTGTCCAACAAAAAACAGCTCACGAGTCATGGATGCTTAGGCTAATAAGCTTTTCAGTGTTAATTAAGAGTTCTTTTATGACTTCTTGCTTTAAATAGGATTTTATTTTTATTATTTTTTATTTTTATTTTTATTTTTTTGGTCTAGGATATTCTTATTCCTATTTTGCTTTTGAACTATTAGAGATTTTGTTCATTCTTTATAAGAAGCACAGATATTATGTTTTAGAAAGACTCTTTGACAGAATACGTTTAAAATCTGAAAATCAACTACTGCTGCTCTCCCCCACTTTCTTCTACATTTACCCCCTTTCTATTCCTCAACACCATTCTCCTCTTTCTTCTGTTCTCTCCCTCAGCCTCTTTCCATTCTACATCAAGAGAAAAACTGACGAGCTCAAACACAAATATTAAAAACCGCTGCCTCAGTGGAGAATTGAATCATTAAGTTATTTGTTATCCATTCGCTTTCCCCTCTAAATGATTTTACTCCCACAAACTCCTAGAGTTGGCATATACCTTGCAATTTTCTTTTCTTTTCAGGAAAAAAAAATGTGAGAGGACATGCAGAAGCTGGCAACTTAATTCTAAATCTAAAATAAGAGAAAAAAATATATCTTTATTCTCTCAACAAAGCCAATTAAAGGGTTTTGCTGATTTTTATTTTATTTTTCAAACAAGATATGAAAATCCAAATCAAGATAAATTTGCTGACTGCCTTTCCAATCAACCTAGGCCAGCATGCTCACTGCCCTCCAATTAACCAAGGCTAACATGATATTGAAAGAAATCATGACTTCATGACAACAACATTCTATTTGTTTAAACAAATGATGCTGAAGAGGGGCTCTTTCTGAAGACCTAAACATAGCAAAGGCTATGTGACCTTCAATGTTGATGAAAGCTACAAATGACAAGGTTAATAAACATGTTGACAATAGAAAGGAGAAGACATCGTACTTTTAATTCATAATTTAATAAGACAATTGATTCATCAAGCAATTAAGTTAGCTGCACAGGTTCAATACTAATTACCAATAAATTTTATGTTCACGATCCTCAGATCCAATTCCTTTTATTCTCTAGTATTACAAATCTTGTTATTCAGAGGAAGCCTCTTCCCCAGTAAATTTCATCTCTCATTATAAAAGGAAGGCCCTTTAACAAACTGCCAAATGGAGCTCTGCCTCGGAAAAAACATTTGGATTTAAAATTGTACCACCTAGACCTATAACACAATATGAGCAATTCTGTTGGAAATCTTGCGCCCAAAACAACAGTCCATCAATCTGTGATCAAATTATACTTATCGCATTCACAAACCACTGGATCCTAAACTAATGGAACATTCCCAATTTAGAAGAACAAAATTTCCGGCAGGACAATAGACCACCTTCATGAACACATTCAAAGTCCAGGATAGACAGGAGAAACTATGCTCCAACTTTGAAAGGGATCTCCTAAAGTAAAACAGACAGTTTAAATACATGTAACAAGAATAACAGCACTACAGAATCCACATTGCAAAAGTCTCAACTGCTAAGTTCTATATACCACAAAGCTAAACAATCGCATTTATTTACATTACTCCAACACTAACTAGCAAAAAAAAATCAACTTCTTTCAGCACATAATGAACATCAACAAAGCTCAAAAGCAACACATTGTACTTTACCAGAAACACAATGTTTATCAGTCTTCCCATCCAACGCACCATTGCAAGCATTCCCGGAACTTGAACTAACCCCGGTATCCTCCCCGGCACCAATGGACGATTTCAATCCTTTACCATCCAACTTCCCATTCGAATCAAAACACTTGACTTTCTTAACTTTCCATTTCACCAGCTGCCTCAAATTAAAAACCCGGACCCCATTATCCTCCCCTAAAATCAAGACTCCAGAAGAAACACTTATTGACCAAACAGGCACACTACACTCAATCACCGCACACCTCATCAATTTCAGCATCTCACCATCACAATCACCATCACCATCAGCAATAAGTTTCACCGCAAAGACCCAAACTTTCTTGCTAGCAACTGAGTGCAGCACAAAAAAATTAATAGACCCAACAATCTTTATAGAAACCCCATGATTTATATCCAGTAAAACACCGAGTTTTGAATCAAAAGCAAGACCCTTTTGATTGCAAACAACTTGGGGTTTATAAAAAAAGCTGTCATTCTGTAAAACATGGAACCTTAAGAGAATCTGAGACCCGCCTTTATATGGGCCAGCAACAAGAAAGAGGAATTTAGGGATAGGGTCTCGGTGGATGAGAAGGAAAGAAGAGGAAGAGGAAGGGGAGGGAACTAGGGTTGGGGGTTTTGGAGGGAGAGAAGGAAGGGAAGGGAAGAGGGAAAGTGAGGAATCAGTGTGCATTAAGGCTAAAGAAAGAGGTTGGTTCAAAAAGAAGGGATTTTGTAGCTGAAAAGGAAGGAGGAAGAGAGAGTTTGGAGGATTGTACAAGTACCATGAGGAGAAAAAACCTTTGAACTTCTTGTCAGGGCATCGAGGATTTTGGCTCCTGTGTTTGTGATTTTGTTGTGGATGGGATGATTACTGAGTTTGTTGGTGGCAGATCCAAAGGTTAGTTAATTGATTATTTAATTGATGATGTAGATTGTACAGTACTAGTTGGATTACCGGTCTCTAATTAAAGATAATAATTTGCAATTCACGATGAGTAAATGGATTAATGATATTTCAGTGTGTGTAGTTGGTTGTTTTAAAAAAAAATTATTTAAAAATATATTAAATTAATAATTTTTTATTTATTTTTATATACTAACATAAAAAATAAATAAAAAATTAATTTAATATATTTTTAAAAAATTTAAAAAAAAAAAAACAACCCACTATACATACAACGTTACTAAAACGCTACAAGACTTTAAACCTACGGAACAGTTTGAATCTTAATATGATTTTTTAATGTTAATTTTCCTGGTAATTTATGAACATCAACTTTGTAGGGGGAAAATAACAATTTCTGACAGTTACATTAAATTATAGGTGAAATTCATGCAGGATTATTTGTAATTTTACTTTGAGTATATTTAGTTTTATGGTAGAATTATTTTTTAAATTACTTTTATTAAAAAATATATTGAAGTATTTTTTTTATTTTTAACATTAGCATCAAAATATAACATTGTGAAAATATAAAAAATAAATATAAAAACAAACAAGCTCAACAATATATATATATAGAAGATAATATCAACTTACATAAATAATTTAAGAATTTATTTCTAAGTATAAAAATACTATTTAATAATTTGGATGGAGGTTGGTTATTAATTGGGGACAAATAAACAGCCGGCATTCCACCCTCAATTGGGACGGATAAAAATTGAGTTTTATTTTCTAGGTTATTTTGCATGTTGAGTAAAAAAAATATGTTTTTTTATTAAAATAATATTTAAAAAAAATTAAAAAAATAAAATTAAGTTTACTCAAAAAATACTTTTTTTTTTACTAAAACAATGTTGTTTTTTAATTTATTTATTTATTTAAGATTTTGGTTCTTTGAATGCAATTTTCTAATATAATTAATAAGGATATGATTAGATTTATGAGTGTAAAATTTATGAAATTCCCCTCCATCATCTCTTAAGATTTTGGGAAGAGATACCTTGAAAATAAAATTAAAATTACAAAGAACCCACATTTAGAAATTTTATACCATTACCAATAGATATTCTAAATAAACAATTACGTAACTAAATTAAAATAATTGATTGATGATATATTTTTTTATATAATTTTTGGTGAAAACAAAATAAATATATATATATATATATATATATCCACAACCCTTACTCGAGAGGAGACTATGGTTGACATGTCGTCCATCCTCCACACCAAGTTATACGTGTATAATATTTCTTCTTATTTTTCAAATATATTTTTGGGAGATGTTTTTTATATATTTAGTTATATCACATAATTCTTTTTTTTTCATTAAAATCAAGATTAGGAATAACAGCTGAGAAGCTCAGAACAAAATTTGAAAAGAAAAGTGAGACGACACGGCTGCTTCGTAGCAAAGTAGCAAGCGTTTACAAAGTCAATTTATTAGCCACGGCCAATACATCATTAGTTAGTATAATTAGCAATGACAGCGTGTGGCTCACAAGCCTTAGCCGCGGGGCTCGGCTCTACAGTGGGGCTAGGCTCGACAGCCTTCCCAAGCAGCTCCTCAGGCAAGTCCCCCTTGAGACCCTTCAAATAAAAGGTGTAGAACAGCTTGAAAGGGAACACAAGCTGCTGTAGCTTAACCTGACCATACACCCCTTCAAAAATACCTGACCCTCCAGTCACAGCGAGATACGTGTCCTCGTAGGTCAAATAAGATCCCTGCACTGCAATGTGACCGTAGTCGCCAAAGTAGAAGCTGTAGATCGCCTCATACCTGTCACCTTTCTTTTCCGGTTTGTTTTGGATCAGCACGCATAGTCCAGCTGTTATTCCTACCCGTTTCTGTAGGTCTCCGGTGTAAAGCTGTAATAATGAGAAACAGCCCACAGCCACCATCAGTTTTTAAAAAAAACAAAATATAATGTTTAATTATTGTTTTAGGATTAAAAAACTTATTCTTCTGTATTTTATTTTTTAAGATCACAAAAGATTACATCTTTTATTTTTATAAACAAATATATTTATTTATTTATTTAAAATCAAAACGTGGTTATTTTACTGGATCTTAAGGAATCATTATTGTTATTGAATGTCTTAATGGATCACTGTCATGTTGCCTTCTTGTCTGAAAGTGCATTTTATAAATGTCACGTTCTAATGATGTCTTTTTTATTAAATTTACTCCCCAACCCAAGAAAGTAGCTATCAATTTTTTTTATTTTTTAAACTATAAAAAAAAATTACAAGAATAAATTTTAATATTTTTTTAATTTAAAAAAAATATTTTTTTATCTTATTTTTACTATGGTTTTTTAAGATCTTTTTATGAATGCCGATGAATCTACCTTCTAAAAAGATTTAAAATTTTTTAATTTTTAATTTTTATTAAAATTTAATATAATTTATATAATTTGAATCGTTTTAATTTATTAATGTTAAAAATAATTTTTAAAAAATAAAAAAATATTATTAATATATATTTTAATATAAAAAATTATTTAAAAAACAATCACTCTAGCCTATCAAATATATTATTAGTATCGGTACACTATCAAACATATTATTAGTATCGGTTTGATATATCGCGATTCAATTAAAATTTTCAAAAAATTTAGTTTTATCCTCCAAATTATTCTTTTTATTTTTTAAATTATTTTAATGTATAAATATATTTAAAAAAATATTATTTCAATCCATTAAAATCTACCCATTATTTTGAAACCAAGGAACTTGCTTTGATCATTGAGAAATTAAAGTCATTGAAGAAAAAATATGGAAGGAAAAAGATGAAGGTCGAGAAAACCTCCAGGAATTCTTCGCAATTTTGCAGGAAAATATATTTCAAGAAAACAAATTCAAAAGAGAACAAGTGGCAAGCCAGCAGCCCAACATAAAAGCAAGATTATCAAGGGAAACAAGCGAAGCTCAGATCATGGAGATGACTTACTTTGTTGCTAAAAGGCACAAGATCGCCTAGAGAATTAACAGATTTCTGGCTCAAACGAAGATAAGCTGGGCTTCCACGGTCTCTCTCATTGATCTCATAGACACTCAGCTCTTGAACTTTGGCTGCAACAAGCAAAAGCACGAATCCCCAAAAGGGTGCGATCATTAAATAACTGGAAAAATAAAAATTTGTATAAGATAAAAAACAGAGAAACAGCAAAGATCGCACTTACTGGGTCTTGAATCCTCGGTCGAGGCAGCTTGGCTTTTGCAAGAGAAGGATCTCCTCGTCCCAGAGAAGTTGCCGAGGCTTGTAGATTTCGTGAGGAGACATGGGTTTTGGGCCAGCTTGAAAGACAAGAGTGATGGTTTGGTGGGCACAACGCCACAGGTGTGTGATCTTGCTGCGGATGCTTTCACGGAAGAGATGGATCTCAAAGCAGAGCTTGAATAAGCCGCCATTGATCTTGATTCTTGGTGACTGTTTTCTTTGTTTGGGTACAGAGAAAGTGATGGAATTTGTGTGAGAAAACAGTGTGGGGTGGGCCTGTTTATATAGGAAAGTGAATGCTTATGGGTTATGACCATGTGGGCTATTTGGCTGTGCGGAAAGACGGTGCACCTGCGAGGGCATAAGTCAACGGTCAGAGGAGTGCGTCCATCTCTATGCAGAAAAGAGAAATTCAGCTTTCTCCACGTTGCACACGTGATTCGGTGTTTGGTCGGAGAGGTTCTGAACTGGAACCGCCAAGAGTTTGAGAAACTGAAACAACATTTTGTAGGAATCAGCCCGCTTCTTGCAAGTGTCAGCCATTCATACTGAATCGAGCAGCACATAATTTTAATTTGGAATCTTGGTACCTTCAACCTGTAATAATTTGTCAAGATTTTGTTTTTAATTTTAAACCATAATTTAAAAGTTGTTTTTATATGTAATTTACATTAGAAGTAAAACGATTCGTAACGGTTTTTTTTTAAAACAACTTCAAAATTAAATTTTTTATTTTTTTGATTAAATAAAAAATTTGACTCAATTTTACAATAAATTTAAGTTAAGAAAAATTAATCAAATATGTCTCTTACTGGGTTTTAGTAAGAAGTTAATAAAAATCAATTTATAAAAAATATACCGAACATAATTTTAATAATTATATGGTATTAACTTTTCTTAATTATAATTGCCAACAATTTTGAATTCAATTATATTATTTGAAATACATGTAAAGATAAACTAAAATAAAAATTAACTCCTTTGCTCTTTTTGTCACGATTTTCTCTTGTAAATACCTTTATATTTATTTATAAAGATATAAGATATAAATATTTTAAAAAATATATAAATAGATTCATCTCATATTAATTATCTATTAAAAAAATATTTGCCGATAAAAATTCGATCAAATTAATCTTTTGAATAGAAAATGGTCTCTTATTTACTTTTATTTAGACTATGTTTGCTTTTATATTTTAAAAAAGATTTAAATTTTTTATATGAAATTAATATAATTTTTTTTAGTATTTTTAGATATCTTGATATGCTGATATCAAAAATAATTTTTAAAAAATAAAAAATATTTTAAAAAATAATCAAAATTATATTTTCAAATAGACTATATAATAATTAATACATACTTAATTCGTAATGCAGTTTGGAAAAATAGACCTTTTTGTTTAGTAAGACTACTATATTTTTCTTCAGCTAATTTCATCACCCTGATCAGATGACACCATGTACATTGTTAATTTCATTAATTAAAACACCCAAATGTAGGCACAAATTGTCTTGTATAACTTAAAATTTATTTATTTTTGCATTTAAAATATATTTTTTAAATAATTATTTATTTCTTTATTTCAAATTATATTTTTAATGTTTTCAAATATATATGTTGATATCAAGAATAAAATTATTAAATAAAAAAATTAATGTGTTTTAAAATAAAAAATATTTTTAAAAAATTATTATTACAATATCAAATGAACACTTGAGCTGCGTTTCATCCTTTCATGATCCAAGACTTTTAAGTTTCATGTTATTAGGAGTGCTCAACTCAAGCTCTTATATGCCCAAGATCTTCCTCCTCTTTCGTTTCTAATGTGAACAAACTCCTTTTCTTTTAGACCTCACTAGGAGACTCGCATTAAACACATCATTACTTAACACGACCCTAAAACATTGGAGACATTGCCCCAGGCCCATATTAAGCTGGAATGTGGTTAAGGTTGTCTCTTGAATCACTTGAAACGTAGATACCAACCTAGCGATTAAGTGTTTAGAAATACGTTTTAAAAATATTTTAAAAAAATTTATAATTTTTTTTATTTTAAATTAATATATTTTTATATTTTCATATTATTTTAATTTTTTAATATTAAAAATAATTTTTAAAAAAATAAAAAATATTATTTTCATATATTTTAAATTAATTTTTTTTAAAAAAATAATCATTACTACACCCTCTCAACCGTACTATAACCCGACCCCATTCTTCTATGACCAGGCCTCATTATTTTACGACCTCAAAGATTAAAGCTCCTGTAAAATTCTTACGTGATCAAATCCTCTTTTATCTTTTTATATGTGATTATTTTTTTAAATTAAAATTTTATTATTATTTTATTTAAAATTAATTTTTTTAACATTTATAGATAATTTTGATGTCACATACCTAAAATAATTTTTAAAAACTAAAAAAAATTATTTTAACTCATTGTCAAAAGAAATATATTTTAAAAAGTAATTACCAGTAAATATCCCACCACACATTGCCAAGGAGCCACGTCCACACCCACGGGCATAAAAGTACAACGGAGGCCGGGGGTCAATGATGAAGATTTTGAATAAGCATGGCTGTGTGGAAGTGGCCGGCGTGGTGGGTAACATGTTTAAAACGCTGGTCTAGGCAGGGAAAGTCAGTGGGACGACCAACCACAGCAGGGACCATCTACCACGTGCCAAAAAACATTTCTAAATGTTAAAATCTTCTTAGTGACCTTGTGGGAGCGTACCCAAGAACACATTCTCATCAAATAATATACTATTTTTATAAGTGAGGTTGCAGTGGAGGGGCTTGTTACCTTCCTCTGTTTTAAGGGTTTGAATTTTATTATATATACTTGTTATTCTGGCGATGTTTTACTTATTTATTAAGCTTTCAGAATGTTTAGTGGACCGTGTGGATTAATCATGATATTTTTTTTAAAATAAAATATTTAATTTTATAAATTTTACAATTAATAATTACATAAATACCTTTAACGACTATAATTAAATATGAGATAAGCCATTTTTATTAATGCTCGGGAATACAATATGAATTGCGTTCTAAAATATTCAATTTTTTTGTTTTATTAAAAATTAATTTTTTATAGTTTTTAAATTGTTTTAATATGATGATTTTAAAAATAGTTTTTTAAGAATAAAAAAATTATTTTAATACATTTTAAAATATATATATATATAAAAAAAAAAAAACATGAAGAAACACACTCCCAAACCAACATTAATTTACTGGCCTCGGCAATGATGTTAATTTGGGCTCTCTCGTTACAAAATATGTCATGAAGAAACCAAAATACCTCAATCCATCGAACATTTTGTTATTGCAACAAAGAAGGGTCCTTAATATTTCCTGCAGAAGTTGGAATATTTTTATTTGAGCTTTAACTTTCCATGATATGTCGCTGTTGAGAAGCACTCAGTTCAATAATTTCCTGCCTATTGATGGCAAGGATACCTAACACCAGGGAAGAGCAGGCACTCCTGCTGATAAGCCCAAAGAAGGGAAGAGAAAACGTCTCCAGGTGGTCGCACTGTAAAATGAAAAGAAGAAGAAGAAGAAACAGTGACAAATTAGTTCACACCAGTGATAATGTTTAATTGTTTCCACATTTATTCTCTATGTTTTTAAAAATTAAAATTTATATGTTTTACACAATCAACTAAACTATACAATGATTTAAAATGCATAGCAAAGTTTATAGGATATAAATTATAATTCTTAAAAATACAGAAAATAAGTATAAAAACAACTAAAGTATAGAATGGTATTCACTTGTATCTACATGTAATAATTATGCTCAATTGCTATCCTATAAAATCTTGTCCAATTTCATTATTTATTTTGTAACTTGGGAAAAAGTCACATGTATCACCTTGGTGTATATATTATGTTGTTGGATAAAGGTATTTTTAAATTTTTAAATTTAAACTTATAATGTAATTACATCTTTATTTTGAAAAAGACAAAACATATGTTTAATATTTGAGGATATTTTCATATATTTTGTGTAATTATCGGGGCTATGAGAACATTTTGATATTTTTATATTTTTTCTATATGTTTTAATTTTTAAAGTTGTTAAAGTGTAGTTGACACATGCTACATGTGAATGTCATCTACGTCATTTAAAAGATGCATATAACGCCACTTGGTGGACATAACTAACTTTTCATCATTTCTCTAAATGTGTCATTGTATCCTCTTTTATTTGAAAAGATGTGTGGTAGCTGGCGATGATCGGATTGTTGCCGGTGATCATTTGAATTTCTTTCTATTCTTTTCTTTTCCTTGACAAGTAATGTATATTATTATCTTCTTTGTTTCTTACTTTTAAATTTTAATTCTCGTTTCTATTAATTTGTTATTTTGTTTCTTTTCTATTTATATATATAAAACAATTCAATTAGCCCTTCAATTGCAATTTCTCATATGTTTGGTTTTTCATTTCAGTTTTTATTTTTTAAAATTTTAAATTTTATCCTTGGCACTTTTGTTGAAGCTTTTTTTCTAGTAATTTCACTCTTCAATCAATTTTTTTGTTGTTTTTTTAATTTGACCTTTATTATTTTAATTTTTTTCTTTTATTAAATCTATTTTCAATTAAACCATCCAATTAAAAATTTCTATCCCTTTCTTACCCTTATTTTTTCCAATCTTTTTATGCAATTATTTTTTTATGGTTTCATCTTTTGATATTTAATTTATTGGAAATCGACTTCTGCATTATTTTTTTTAATATTAGTTTTGTGCTTATTTTTAAGTTTTTTTTATGGATTTATCTTGGTCTCATGACTTAAATTATGATTTTTACATGTTTTTTTTTAATATAAGTTTTGTTTTGTTTTTCTATTTCTATTTTTATTTTATTTTTTAAGGTATTATTATAATTTATCTATAATTTTTTCAATAAAAATAAAGTTTATTTTTTTAAATAAAAAATATTCATTGTTGAATTATATTACTAATATATTCGGCATTGCACAATATTTTTTATGACTCAGGTTTATTTAGTTGGTTTTATTTGTATTTACTTTTTAGGTAATGAGTTTTTTAAACAATATATTTATCTTTTATTTATTTAAATAAATATATTTAGTAAATATAATCAAATACATGTCTCATTTTATACTATGAAATATCTTGATTTTACTTGTATAAATTTGAATTTTATTTATTTATAAAACACTTTGAACTAACTTACATATCCAATATTAAAATAATTAAAAAAAACCACTGTAAAGCACGGGTTAAATGAATAGTATTGTCTATATATTTGTTATATATGATTGGATAAAAAAATAAATTGGGTTATTAAATCAACTCAAGCTATTTATTTTTATTAAAATATTTTTGTTTTGTTTTTTCTCATTTTTTCTTTGATTGAGACTGTACTGAGTTTGAATAAATCAATTAGATCACTGACAACTTGACAGGTCAATTAAGTTTTACTAAATCAGGTTTTATCTCATTCAATCCAACTAAAAACTTATCCAAGTTAGGTTCTGAATCCTAAACTTTCCAGATCAATCCATTAAATCAAGACATATTCAACAAATATGATTGTTGGACAAGAACGTGCGTTAATGGCCATCAAGATACCTTATGTCATATGTTTTTATTAAAATAATATATTTTTATTTATTTATCTTAATGTTAACCCATTAAATTTGTAATAGGTTTGGCTAAAAAAAATTAAGTTAGTGTTTAGTATTATATTTTAAATGAAAGTAGGCAAAAATTTAAAATTTATTTTTACTTAAAATTAAATTTTTTATTGTTTTAATATGCTAATATTAAAAATAATTTTTTTAAATATAAAAAAATTATTTTGATGTATTTTTGAACTAAGTAAAAAATTATTTTTTTACTTAAAAAACCTTATTTGTTTTTTGAGAGTATGGTAAAGATAGCTTTTTAAAGTATTTTTTACTTGTAAATATATTAAAAAAAATTAAAAAAATTATTTTTAAAATCAGTATATTAAAAGAATATGAAAATATAAAAAAATTAAAATTAAAAATTAAAAAACTTTACTTTTTTAAATACTTTTAAAACTGAAAAATAAATAAGCTTTGGATAAGATTGCTGGGCATGATTATAGAAATAACAACAATAATTATAGCTATAACTAGCTAGCTATTAGGATTTGTGATGTTGTATTTAGGGAAGCTAGCTATTAGGATTTGTGATGTTGTATTTAGAGAAGGGGTAATAGTTGTTTTTTAAAGTATTTTTAATTTTAAAATATATTAAAATAATTTTTTTATTTTTTAAAAATTATTTTTGATATCAGCACATCAAAATAATTTCAAAAAAATTAAAAATTTTAAAATTAAAAAAAAAATTAAATTTTTTAAAAATATTTTTAAAATACAATGTCAAACACATACTTAAAGGTGGAGACACATGCTAAAAAATATTCAATAAAACTTTTAATATTGTAAAAAATAAAAGAAAGTATTTAATATCATTCTATCAATAAAATTAATTTGTTCAAGGGTTAACACAATAATAATAGTAAATTGACTTGGTAAATTCATTAACTTGCAGTAGTTATAACGTGTTTCCTTGTTTATAATTCATGATTTCTTTCTCACCAGATCATTGGCATGTGATGTATTTAACGTCGTATCAATTTTATATTTATGTAAAAAAAAATTACTTAAGTGTTGCTCAAATATTTTCTAATAAAAAAAGATTTAACTACAAACTTAAAAAATGATGTATATTAAAAGCAATTTTTTTTTAAAATATTAATATAATAAAATACTAAATGACTTTTTTTAATATTAAAACAATGAATATTGAATTAATTTAAGCTAACTTGTCATAACTAAACCCTAAGTTATAAAAATATAATAATTTTATGAAAAATAAATCAAAATAAATTATTAAGGTTAATTCATAATAAGCTCAATAATAAAGGATGAAGTTAGATTAAGAAAAGAATAAAAAAGCTACATGAATCACCCATGTTAGGCTCTTAAACTTGTAACATGAGTAGTGTAATCATTATAAACCTGTAAAAATAAAATAAAAAAATATATGAAACTCAATTTAAAACCAATCCAATATTAAATTATAAAATTAAAAAAATACATTGTTTAAGAAAAATAACAAAAAACAAAACAATTCAAGTCAGCTCAGGTTAATATGTTAAACCTGTTATCGAGATTAAGAGAAAGAGATAATTTCATAAAAAAATAAAAATATTTATGAAGTTTTATGTCTAACGAATCCAATATTAAAGGTTGAAATCAAGAAAAAAACAACATTAAATCCATAAAATTCAGATAACTCCTCATAAAGAAAATTAAAAAGAAGTTATGAAGCCTAAATTCTCAAATATTCTAAAATTAAAAGATAAAATTAAAAAAAAAACTGAATAAAAAAAGAATTGATGGAGTGTGAAAATAAAAAAAATCAATAAAAAAAAATATATTGATCTGCCAAACCTGCAACCTGAATCAATCTAATTAGGATAACTTTATGAAAAAAATTAAAAAAAAAGCTACAAAGCCCAATTAAAAATATCTAATTTAAAAATAACCTAAAAATAAATATAGTTAATCCCGGTGAATATGTTAAATTCGTAATCTGGATCATGAGACTATAATAACTCAATAAAAATAAAATAAAAAATTTTACAAAGTTTTATTTTCAATTAATTCAATGTTGAAGGACATAATAAAAAAAATTATTTAGAAAGAAAAATAAAAAATAACTTGAATTTATTTGGGTTAATCTGTTAAATCCGTAATTTTAGTCATAAAAATAATATAAATTTATAAAAAATAAATAAAAGAATTATGAAGTTTACTTCCAACAGATCAAAATAAAACTATAAAAAAATTAAAAAAAATTAAAACTTTATTTTTAATAAATGTAATGTTGAAATAAAATAAAATTTAAATTTATTAGATTGATATATAATTTAATACAAAAATTTAAAAATAATTATGAAACATAATTTTTAAAATAATTGAGTTGTTGCAGTGCTAAATGGATTTAAAAAAATATAAAATACAAAATAGTATTTATAAGTATGATTACAAGGATTTTACCGTATCTTTTTGTTAATTAATAATTTTCTATACATAGGTCAACAAGGAGTTGAAAGCCATGACCCTGTTAATGAGCTAACCAGTTACAAAAATCAGAAAGCCTTCGACACTCTGAATAGGATTGGTCTGTTTGGTAACTTTTATGGCATTTAAAAAATATTTTATAATAAGTATTATTAATTAAGATTAGTTTAATATTTATGTATATTTAATTAAAATTAAAATTAAATAAAAAATGGTATAATTTATTTGGTTAAAATAATACTTTTCATGTTGAAGTTATAAAATAATATATATATATATAAATTTTAAACTTAAATATTATAACTATTCAATAAATAATATTTATATTAATTTTTTTTATTAGTCTATTAAATTAAATATAAATTCATTATATACGAAGTCTATTCGACAAGCATTACAATTTTTTTTATTTTTTTAAACGTAAAATATCATTAAGGATAAAATTAAGATTATGATTAAATTCTATAAATGTTATGTCATTAAATAATTTTTTTTAATTTTTTAAATAAAATAAAAATAAAAATAATTTTTTTTAACTAAACAATTTAATATATTTAACTTTAAAGTAGGCTTATTTAGTTAAAATAATGAAACATGAATTTACTGTTACCATGGTGAGTGGAATTGAACTCCACTGTCTCCACAGGTTACCAAAAAGCAATTCTCTAGCCAAATTTAAATAGGTCTTGAATTGTGGTTTTTTATTATCAAACATTTAACATCACTGTTTGTTTTAAAAACTACTGAAGTCGTGTCAACAAACAGACAGATATGCGGATTTAGATAACGATTTAGCTTATAAGAGTATATATATTTTTTAAAATAATATTTTTTATTTTTAAAACTAACATATTAAAATAAATTTTTTTTTTTTAAAAAAAAAGGTCGAAACAAAGCACGCGAATCAAATGCATGATTTCTAGATTGTTTCCCTATAACAAACCGTTACTGGCATCTTTCTCATCACCCCGCAAGAACAGGCCTCTCTCTCAATGTCTAGTCTTGTCTCGCTCTGACTCACACCGACCCAAAACCCAGTTGAAGTCACCCCCACCAGCACTGCTCTCCTTCACTTCACTGCCCCTTCTCATCAAAACAATGGCAGGGGTCTCCCCTAGCAAGCCTCTCATTCATAGCAGTAAATTGTTGCCGATGCTATTCTTCCGTTATCACTCCCCTTAAGCCATATAGAACGAGAATGACGAAATGAAGGAGAGACAACGTTGGCAACCAGAGGAAGATGCTGTGCTAAGAGCTCATGTTAACAATATGGTCCAAAAGAATGGATCCTCATCTCTCAACGCGTGGAAGCTACTGCAAAACCCTCAACCGAGACCCAAAATCCTGCCTTGAACGCTGGAAAAACTACCTCAAACCAGGCATCAACAAAGGATCTTTAATCCCAGAAGAGCAAACCCTTGTCATTTCTCTTCAAGCCAAGTACAGTAACAAGTGGAAAACGATAGCCAGTGAAGTCCCAGGCCGCACAGCGAAGAGGCTAAGTAAGTGGTGGGAGGTTTTTAAAGAGAGGCAATCAAAGTCCAAATCCAAGTCTTTATTGCACCACCACCATTGCACGGAATACTCCAATCAGAACCACCAACTAGAAGGTAATATCCCATTCACCGGAGATAAAACATCTGGTCAGGGAAACTACGATCACATCTTAGAGACCTTTGGAGAGAAGTACGTGCAACCGAAGATCTTCAATCAGTTTCAACCTTTTACCACTAGTTTATCCACCATGATACCTCCAATGCCCGAACCTTACCCGGTTCTTTCACTCGGGTCAGCTTGGATGAACCCGGGTTCACATATATCATCCCCAACCAGTAACACAGTTTCAGCCAGCCCATCACCGTACGTGAGCTTGTCACTATCTCCTTCTGACCGCGGTATTGACCCGGACTCGACCCGACTCATGCCCGGTCAACAAATGGGCACTTTGGTTCAGTATTGCAAGGAGCTTGAGGAGGGGAGGCAAAACTGGCTGCAACGTAAAAAGGAGGCAACGTGGAGGTTAAGTAGACTAGAGCAGCAGCTGGAGTCAGAGAAAGCAAGGAAAAGAAGGGAGAAAGCGAAGGAGATAGAGGCAAAGATAAGAGTTTGAGAGAGGAAGGTGTGAGTTATACGAGTATGATCGAGAGTGAGTATAAAGAGCAGCTGAGTACATGGCGTAGAGATGCTGAGAGTAAAGAGGCAAAGCTTGTGGAAGCTTTGGTGCAGCGAGCATGTCAAGTTTGTTAAGCGAGCTGGGGTACATTTTGGCGGTGGTGCGGCCAGGGATTAGCATGGCGGTTTAGCACCTATTTATCCATTTTGATATAATTATTGTGTTAATCTTTTTTAACATATAGGCTTTATCTAATGGTAATATCATAGTAATTGATTAGCAATTCCACCGTGATGTGGACGATTTTTTTCTTTATCATCATCATTATTTTAATTTATTCTAATTTTAATGATGATCTGAAGATACTTTTCTCTTTCACGGTACCCAAAAAAAAGAAGAAGAATACCGATGAGTTTTAAAAAGTTTAAGGAAAAAAATTAGTCTTTTTAGAAAATATTTAAAAAAACAAAAAATTTAATCTCTTTTCTAAAAAGAGATAAAAATCTAAAAGTTTTAAGGATATAAAATATTTAAATTTTTTTTAAGAAACAAATTATTACTTTTTTGGGTATAAATTAAACCTTTAAAATCTATTTAATAAATTAATCTTGTTTTTGGAAATGAACATCCATTAAAGTTTTTGAAAATATCATAATTTTTTTTAAGAATATCTATTTTATTTATTAAAAATTCTAATTATTCCAAATGAACACAATTATTGAGATTTTTTATTCCATAAAAAATATATTTAATTAAAATTTATTTTATATTCTTCATTGTTTATAATTTGTAAAAAAAATAATTTATTATTTGAATGTCTTCTAAAGTTTAATATTTTTTTTGTTGTTCTAAAATATTTTAAAAATATTACTAGTTGACTATTTTTGAAATTTTCTTGTTTGGTCATTTCAAAACATTTTCTTTAAAGTTTATTAAACCTTAATTACATAAAATTGGAGTTTTTCCTTTTTAAAACATTCTCAAACTTTTAATGGATGGGAAATTCTTAATTTTTTTTATATGATATTTTAATTTTTTTATTCCTCATAAATATTCAAAATCTTATTTTTTTCAAAGAAATATTTTTTTTATTTCCTAAATGTTTTTGGTAATTATAATGATTGATTATTATTGGATTTCTTCTTAAAATTTTGAATTTGTTTTGAAAATATTAATTTTGTCATTTCTTAAACATTTTCAAAACTTTTTTATTTTATTTTTGGTGAAAACGTTAATTTTTTTTTTAGAATTTAATAAAACTTAGTCCAATTAAGTTGAATTAACTAAAGCTTGCAAACACAGGGCTCTATTTGCTAAATTAATGCAAACAATAAGGATTGTTTTTTTTAAGAGAGAGAGAGAGAGAGAGAGAGGAACCTGGTCAAGAGAACTGGCAACGTCTGCTCTATTCAGTTCGGTTATGTTATGTCTACTCAATTCTTACACTGTTGTTAGCCAAAAAGAGAAGAGGAATCAGAATGGTCTGTGTTTCTTAACCACAAGCCCTAGCCTAGGGCACTCCTGCTTGGAAAAGACAAACTCACCCTTCTAAACTCCTCATAGAATTGTTGTGGTGTTGCATCGATGCAGGCAATGTTTGAGAAGATGATGTCCTTGTTAAGATAGATTTTGAGGGAGAGAGTGCCCCAATCACTCATTTCTGTGCGCTATGGTTTGGAGATAGGGAGCCGACTGAGATGCATGGGCTTTTTCTTCCTTTCTGTTAAATTTAATTTGTTTTTTTTTCTAAATTGCGCCTCATTTGTATTGTTTATTAACTTGATGGATTTAATTATTTAATTATTTAATTTTATGTTTTGATTTAATTTGGTATTTGTTTTGAGTTTGATAATTATAAATTTATTTTATGTTTGATAATTAGATTATTTTAGATTTTGAATGTTGCAATCATGTGTTGTGACACGACAAAGAGATTGATGTCTTCTCCCAAGTGCAGGAGTGTCGAAGTAATAAATAACCCGGCAAGACCAGGGTCGAACCACAGGGAGGTTATTGTACAGATTATAAATAACAACAATACCACAACAACAATAATAACAATAACAACAACAACAACAACAACAATAATACTAGTAGTGGTAGTAGTAGTAGTAGTAGTAATAATAATAACAACAATAATAAAGAAAAAGAAGAAGATGAGAACTTTGAGATGAAATATTAAAGCAATGATTAAACAATGATAATAACAAATGTCAAGGTTAGAGGTTCCACTAATGGTATTTCAAACAAGTATAGTATAAAATCTTATTATTCAATTGGAAACCACACACAAAGGAGGTTCCAATCATATTATAAATTGTTAAAATGATTACATTAGTCATCTTATTCAATTAATGCTAATACTTGTAAATTTCGTCAAGCATTCATGATTATAACTTATGTTAACAACAAATCAAGTTCCTTTCATAGCTCAGGTGTCGGTTATACCATACATTACGAGATATGAAAGTGCCAAGCATTTGTTGTACCAATTGTTATACAACA